>CAUYOR010100577.1:0-22713 GCA_963573925.1 Callimico goeldii
GCTCACCGCAACCTCCGCCTCCTGGGTTCAGGCAATTCTCCTGCCTCAGCCTCCTGAGTAGCTGGGACTACAGGCACGTGCCACCATGCCCAGCTGATTTTTTGTATTTTTAGTAGAGATGGGGTTTCACCATGTTGACCAAGATGGTCTCGATTTCTTGACCTCGTGATCCACCCGCCTCCGCCTCCCAAAGTGCTGGGATTACAGGCATGAGCCACCGCACCTGGCCTCATTCCATTTTTCTTATATACCTCTTATTGGAAATCCTTCCCACCCAACCAAGAATGAACCCAGAGCAATTAGTTATGCACTGCACATTTCAATTAATAACAGACCACATACATGGCAGTGGCCCCTGAAGTTTATAACAGTGTATTTTCACTGTGCCCTTTCTATGTTTTGATACACAGATACTTACTATTGTGTTACAACTGTCTATGGTATTCAGTACAGTTACATGCTGTTCAGGTCTGTAGCCTAGGAGCGACAGGCTACACCATCTAGCCTAGGTGCAGAGTAGGCTCTGCCATCTAGGTTTGTGTAAGTACATTCTATAATGTTTGCTCAACGACTAAATCGCCTAGTGAGTCATTTCTCAAAACATATCCCCTTGTTAAGTAACCACAGATTTGACAACTGGGGGCCCTGAGAGCAGTTTCAGTGACCCCGCTTCTGGGGGTATTCACCAGGCTGCTGGCCCCAGGAGTACTGGCCACCGCCACAAAGTCTGGAGTCTCTCTCTCTTCCTGCTGGGGCACACCAGGATCCTTGAGTTCCCGTCAATGAACACTGGGGCTGAGAATCTATTTTTGCACTGAAATAGTATTCGAGAGTAACTAGGTTCTTTTTTTTTTTTTTTTTTTTAAGATGGAGTCTTGCTCTGATTCTTTTTTTTTTTTTGAGATGGAGTCTTGCTCTGTCACCCAGGCTGGAGTGCAGTGGTGCAATCTTGGCTCACTCCAACCTCTGCCTCCCAGGTTCAAGTGATTCTCCTGCTTCAGCCTCCCATTCTCTCTTCATCTTCAGCTGAGATTACAGGTGTGCACCACCAGGCCCAGCTAATTTTTTTTACTTTTAGTAGAGATGGTGTTTCACCACGTTGGCCAGGCTGATCTCAAACTCCTGACCTAAGGTGATCTGCCTGCCTTGGCCTCCCAAAGTGCTGGGATTACAGGCATGAGCCACCATGCCCGGATGACTAGATTCTAGAGTATGCTACATAAGACGCAAGAAGGCTTTTACCAGAAAGCTAAGAACTAAAGCACCAATTTTAACATTGTGCTGTAGGAAAATCAATTTCTTATTCCAAACTGGTTTTCAAGTTTTGGGAACTACTTCTTTATGAAGTGGGTCTAGAAGAAGAAACAGTATGCATGTATCAAGGCAGCAAAAGTGAAGAGGGCTGGCATGGTGGCTCATGCCTGTAATCCCAGCTACTTGGGAAGCTAAGGCAGTAGAACTACTGGAGTCCAAGAGTTCAAGACCAGCCTGGTCAACAAAGCAAGACTCTGTCTCTACCAAAAATTTAAAAATTAGCTAGGCAGAGTGCTGCACACATGTGGTCCCAGCTCCTTGGGAGGCTGAGGCAAGAGGATCCCTGGAGCCCAGGAGGTCAAGGCTGTAGTGAGCTATAGTTGTGCCACTGCACTCCAGCCTGGGCAACAGAGAGAGACCGTCTCTTTTAAAAAAGAAGTGGCGGGGGGGGCGGGTGGAGAAGAATTCAAAATATAATAGGATCAATGGAAAGACAACATATCTCCTGTGAAAATTATTTTTTCAGACTATGCTCCTCTCCAGCAACCCCTAACATATCAGCTATGGCTTCCTGTTTGAAAATCTTTCACCCACCTCCCAATCTTCTCTTTCCTCTCATCTGTCACATCCTCTTCTCTAGAGATTTCCAGCCCAGAATTTGAAACATAAGTGTCTCAAATTATTTCAAAATAAGTTATGAAACTGTCAAAACAAATTAACGTAAGTGTACACTATAAAGAAATCTGCCATGGAGGGTGTCAGGAAACCTGAAACCCTGGAGATCATGTTGCAATTCCCAAAAGGAAGCAAACCACAGCTCAGGAGAGGCCAAGAGGTATATATGTAACATACAGCAGTCCCACAAACGCTTGAAAGAACTACACAGAATCGGTATTAAATCTCTGTGAAGATTCAGAAGTCAATGCCAGCAGTGGGAGAAAAGGCAACGCTTTGCACAGGACAATGGAGGTACAACAGAATATGTATCTTTTTCCAACTTCTGCTAAATTCTACCAATCCTCTTACCCCAATCACTCCAACCTCTGACAGGACACCTGTCTAAAATGAGCCCAAGAACCCTGGTGAACCTCTGAAAATGTATCCAAACAAAATTAACTGTAATGTAAAAAATGCCAAACCAAGCATACTGCGTATCTTACAGTCCCATTTCTCATGGGCAGGATCAGCTGCTAATGCTAAGATCTTTCAGATAACACTAATTATCATTGCAAAATGAAAGTTTAAAGTTACTATTTAAATTTGCTACTTGAATCTTTCCCTTGACAAAAACAAACCAGGCAACCAGTTTCTTTGGAAGAGTAAACAGCCCAGAAGTTTCCTCTTTCACTCTGACCACAAATTCAACCACAGAGGTAAACAAAAAGTTTTCCAGAATTCATGAATCTGCACAGAGGTGTGCAGCTGGGAACCTAGGGAATCATATTCTACTAGATCAACTAACTCGACAATGACAAAGAAACTGAGTCATGAGTGGCTAAGTAACTTGCCTAAAACCAAAATAGCTAATTAGTGATTTGGGTCTCAGGTTTCTGAAATTCCACAGGCGTGTACTTTCCACTAGACCACATGGGTGAGGACGGGGGATGGTAGGAGTAGTTGCTAAAATTCAAAATGGACTTGGCCCATTACACATCTGCCCAGAGTAGTTTCATCTTACATGGCCTAAGGGACTCTAAAGGAACAAGCTAGAGTCACTTCTAATGGTGCCTGGGTAGCTTTTTTAAACAACAAAATGACTAAAATTAATTTGGAGTCAGAGTATACACATACCAACAGTAATTCAAATCCCATTCCAAAAGTCACTATTTGATTTTCGAAATGTCAGATAATAATTTCAGGAAAAATGCCATTTGAATGTATTTCATTACCCATAAAATATACACTCCAAGGAAACTGACTACCCTTGGCATCTGTTAAGTAAGAACTTAAGGTCCCCAGACAGTTAAAAAAAAATTGAGAAAGATAGCTTTGGTAGACAAAAAAAAAAGCAGTTCTTAGAGCACCACAGCCAGAAACCAAACACAGCAATGAAGGGAACCCAACATTATATCCAGGTATTGACTGGCTCAAACACAGCAGAGAAGAACAGGCATTCTGATTGGCAAAGTGCTTGAAAAATCCAGGTTTAGTTTAGGTTTGAGATGTGTGGAAGAAGTGATAAGACAGAAAAGAGGAAAAAATAGAAAACCAGAGGAGAGGAAAGAAAGTCATGAAGTGGTAAAGAGAGCAGGTGATGTATGCAAGGAGGGAAAGGCGAGAAGGTGCGGATCTCAGAGACGTGGCAGGCAAGCCCTCGCCTTCAGCAGAGGAAAGCTCCAGTCAACACATACGCATTGGGCCAGATGGCACAGGACATCTGGAGGTTTCCTCTGGCTGCAGGCAGAGGTTCCTATAGAACATATTGCGTCTATACTTTTGCTCTGCTTGTTCCAGAACTTTACCTTATGCATTCAATCAGGAGTGACTAATGCCAACTTAGAAACTTATACGGAGAAGCCCTAATTCTCAAGGGGACTCAGCTCATTCTTAACCCAAAAGGTCTAGTATCTGGGGAAATCACTTAAGAATTCAAAAATTCTGAACAAAGGGATTTAATCGGCTCATACCTGTAATCCCAGCCCTTTGGGAGGCCGAGGCAGGCAGATCACGAGGTCAGGAGTTTGAGACCAGCCTGACCAACATGGTAAAACCCCATCTCTACTAAAAATATAAAATTTAGCCAGGCATGGTGGCAGGCGCCTATAATCCCAGCTACTCAGGAGGCTGAGGCAGGAGAATCACTTGAAACCAGAAGATGGAGGTTGCAGTGAGCCAAGATCATGCCATCAGCATGGGCGAAAGAGGGAAACTCCATCTCAAGAAATAAATAAATAAAGGTATTTAATTACCCTAACCATGGTAACAAAAGGAGGATAGGCTTGAAGCATGCATTAATACTTCCACTGCCAGCTCAGAGTCTTCTCTAAAAATGAATTATATTTTTTAACAATCTCTTTTTCAGCATTCCCTTCCATTAGTCAAAGACTTCTATTGGCATAACAGTGTTTCTTCTTACTTCCAAGATTCTGAATGGTCACGTGGCTAAAACATGGACTAGATCTCAGACTATCACAGAAATACATGCTGAGGAACACAGAGTCAAACACGATCAAGCAGAAAAATCTACAAGATGGTGGGGAGAGCAGGTAAGCTGAACTTGCAGACTTGCAGTCTGTTGGCCAAATGCAGTTCCGTGGTTTTAAAATGTTTTTCTCTTCACAGCCTTTTTACTAAAAGTAAGGAACATTTAAAAATCAGTAAAATACACAGAAAGATGCACAGTTACATTGAAAATAGGCTGATAAGCACTTCTCTCTACAGCTTCTCTCTAAAGTCAAAAGTTACTGGGCACCTACAAGGACCAATAATGCAATAAGAGACTCTCACTTTAAGTCATCAACATCTTACTAATAAATATTTAATATCAATGTATAAAACAAAACAGTGATTAAATACAGCCTTACAAATTATAAAATCTGGCAGTATATAAACTGGGCAATCCTTGGAAGAGAACTTTTGGCAAGAAAGAATATAAAAATGTATATGTTATTTTCAGGCACGCATTAAACCTACTCCTGGGAATTTAACCCAAAGGAATAACTGGAAAGAAAAAGACACTATATGTACAAAGATGTTAATGGTATTTTATTTATAATACCTAAACAAATCTGGAAATAACTCAGATAGTCACAAATGGAAATTGCTAATTATACTATTCAATGAGCTATACAACCATTAACATTACAAGTATATTAAGAATATGTAGCAACCGAGAAAAGTGTGACTAAGAAGATAAATGGGAAGAAAAGCAGAACAAAAAGTATTTTCACAATATACTGTTCTATTTGAGTATTATTCTAAATATATGACATGATTACAGTTGTGCAATTATAGAAAGTTTAGAAAGAATATATAAAAACACAGTGGGTATACTTAAGTGGTAGCGTAATTGGTTTTAATATTCCTGGGATATTTTAAGAACTCAGGTATGGGGGTCAGACACGGTGGCTCATGCCACTAATGTCAGAACTTTGAGAGGCCGAGGCAGGTGGATCACTGGAGGTCAGGAGTTCGAGACCAGCTTGGCCAACATGGTGAAACCCCATCTCTACTAAAAATACAAAAATTAGCCAAGTGTGGTGGTATATGTCTATAATCCCAGCTACTCAGGAGACCAAGGCACGAAAATCACTTAAATCTGGGAGGTGGAGGTTGCAGTGAGCTGAGATCGTGCCACTGCACTCCAGCCTAGGTGACAAAGCAAGACTCTGTCAAAGAAAGAAAAGAAGGAAGGAAGGAAGGAAGGAAGGAAGGAAGGAAGGAAGGAAGGAAGGAAGGAAGGAAGGCAGGCAGGTTGTTTTAAAAAGTGGACTTCATCTTGATGGGTTACACAGCCTATATAAGTCAAGAAGATAGGGCTGGGCATGGTGGCGCACACCTGTAGTTCTAAGACACTGGGAGGCCGAGGTGGGAAAATTACTTGAAGCCAGGAGTTTGAGACCAGCCTGAGGAATTTAACAAAATCCTCATCTCTACCAAAAAAAATTAAATACAAAATTTTAGCTGTGTGTCGTGGTGCACACCTGTAGCCTCAGCTACACAGGAAGCTGAGGTGGGAGGATCACTTAAGCCCAGGAGTACGAGGCTGCAGTGAAATATGGTCACACCACTATACTCTAGTCTGAGTGACAAAGTGAGATCCTGTCTCTCTGCCAAAAAAAATTCAAGAAGATGGGTCCTAATCCGTGTCATAGATATGTGACCAAAAGTATGTGTTTGAGAGACCAAGGTCTTCAAAGCAGCAGACTGAAGGAGAAAAGATGATTGGTCACACACAAGCTGGCTCTCCATTTGACAACTGAGTACACTAGCAAAACAGAGTGTGCTGCACAAGTTTTTCTTCTACAGAGACATGGGAGAAATTAACCATCTTCCTTATAGACAACCTCTAACAACTCGTGGACATCAATAAACACGTGCTGGGCATGGTGGCTCACGCCTGTAATCCCAGCCCTTTGGGAGGCTGAGGTAGGCAGATCACTTGATACCAGGAGTTCAAGACCAGCCTGGCCAACATGGCAAAACCCTGTCTCTACTAAGAATACAAAAATTAGCCAGGCATGGTGGTACATGCCTGTAGTCCCAGCTACTTGGGTGGCTGAGGCATGAGAATCACTTGAATTTGGGAGGTGGAGGTTGCAGTGAGCTGAATTGGCACTACTGCACTCTAGCCTGGGCGAAAGAGCGACACACTGTCTCAAAAGAAAAGTACTAACTACTATATGACAAACAGTGGATTCTAAAGAACCACAAATTTCCCGTGTTTTAAAAAGCTATTCCTTGCATTGAACATTCACTGTTGGTGATGGATAAACCTCTCTACTTAAGAAAAACAGAGCTGTCTATAGATGCCTCATAGATGCAGGTATGTTAAAACAAACAGTCACAGGCCTTCTTAAGTCAACAACTGCAATGTATTGTGTTAGTTACTCATCAGGTTAGGCCATAAGCAGATTTCACTGGCAAGCCAGCATTCAGGCTGTGGGGGGAAGCAAAAGGAAGGGAAGGAAAAAGCAAGAGAAAGGAGAAAGTATTAGGGAGTGAACATGGTAACACTAACTCTTTCGGGGCAACACTGTACAGGATCCCATAAGTGATCAACCCCTAACCAAAAGCTCTGTAAATCTATAATACTTCCTTTTTTCTTTTTTTTGAGACAGGGTCTCTTTCGGTCACCCAGGCTGATGTGCATTGGCGGTGGGATCTCAGCTCACAGCAACCTCTGTCACCAGGGCTCAAGTGATCCTCTCACCTCAGTCTCCAGAGTAGCTGGGACTACAGGGGTACACTACCATGCCTGGCTACTTTTCGTATCTTTTGTAAAGATGGGGTTTCGCCATGTTGCCTAGGCTTGTCTCAAATTCTTGGGCTCAAGCAATCCATCCACCTTGACCTCCCAAAGTACTGGGATCACAGGTGTGCACCATGGTGTCTGGCCCTATAATACATTTCACACCCTTAGCCTCAATGCTCCCAAAATAAATAATTCAGTGAAGCAGAATAATTCGAAGGATAAGGACTCCTTTTGTTGTCATAACTATTAGCAGCTTATGAAAATATTTACTAGTACAACAACCTTTAAGAAGAGTTCAGTAGTAACCTTTTTATAAATTCAGCCAAATACGTAACAATTCAATACAAACAAGCATCCTGTTTTACTGCACTAATTTTTAAAAGCTTTTATTCTGTAATTACTTAACTTATATTAATATAAAACATCCTCATTCCCATTTACTCTGAAACTCAGGACCAACTTTTCCCCAAATATTTACCTCTTAAAAAAATGAAAAGTTCATAAACCAACAGGTCTTTATCTTTCAAAAGAAATCTGCAATGAATTCCAGGGAGACTCATTTAAAATGAACTGAAACTGAAATGAAAATCCATTTCAGGAACAAAAAAAATCCGAAGACTTTCATAGCAAATCTATTCAAGTTCATGTTTCTTTAACACGAATCCGAGCCTTAACAGTCACGTCATTCATTCTCTTAATACTCACATTTTTAACATTCTGCTGCCAGCAACCAGGACTGTTCAAATAAACTCTGGTTCACACACTGATGTCTGCTTCACACATCAACTTGCTTCTCACACACTTGCTCTTGATTCCCACAGAGCTGTAATATTTCTTTCAAGTTTTACCAGGCTGGGCCCCATAATAAAGAGAATGGATTCTTCCATTCTGAGGATGTTTGACATTTCTCCGCTAAATGGGATAGGAGCCATTTGCACTCCAATAGTAGTTTCAAGATCCAACTATCATTTCCAAACCCCATCTCTACATCCTAGCCTAAGACACACACACACACACACACACACACACACACACAAACTCACACACACACACTCAGTCACTCTCTCTCTGCCTATTCTGCCCATGGACTCTGAATTGAGTGGCCTGAAGATTCCTCGTATCTGCCCTGCAAGTCTTCTTGCCCCTGCTGTGAAGTCTCAGAGCGCTAAATGAGGAATTATAACCCAGGATATTTATGGGTCTGTCTAGACACCACTATTTCTAAGCAGAAGCTAAAGACAAGTGTAACAGCAGGCAACATGACACTTGTAAGGTAAACCAAACGAGAGGATACAGTCAGTAATAAAAAGTTTTCATTTACAGTTTGTGGGGGGAAAGCTATAGGGAAGACTGGTTCTCATGTTTCAGGTGGTATTATGCATGTAAACCATATGGCAATAGGCAATTCTGGAAACCATGGAATTAAAGCCATCCAATATTAGGCAACAGGGCAATAAATAAATCCCCTCCTGAGACTTTAAGATATGAAATAAAACTCAGCAATCTGAGCAGGTTGACCACTTGTTCAGTTCTGTAGTAATAATAAAGATGATTTGATTGAGATAAAAGTTATTAAACCTCGGAACAAGTATGTTTTGTTTTTACCTTTTCACTGTCTTAATGTCAGAAGAAATATGTATTTAGGTAGTAGTTATTTAATTTTTTTTTTGAGACAGAGTCTCCCTCTGTTGCCAGGCTGGAGTGCAATGGTGTAATCTCTGCTCAACGCAACCTCCAACTCCCTAGTTCAAGCGATTCTCCTGCCTCAGGCTCCCAATAGCAGGGATTACAGGCACCTGCCACGGCGCCCAGCTAATTTTTATATTTACAGGAGAGACAGTGTTTCACCATGTTGGCTAGGATGGTCTGGATCTCCTGTCTTTGTGATCTGCCCGTCTCAGTCTTCCAAAGTGCTGGGATTACAGGCGTGAGCCACTGCACCCAGTGTATTTAGGTAGTAGTATACTGAGTTCATCGGCAAAGCCTGAGTCGTGTCCTTTCGCTCTCCTCCCCGGACAGCATGAGCTTCACCACTTGCTCCACCTTCTCCACCAATTATGAGTCCCTGGGCTCCATCCAGATGCCCAGCTACGGTCAGCAGCGCAGCCAGAGTATATGCAGGCGCCGGGGGCTCTGGTTCCTGGATCTCCATGTCCTGCTCCACCAGCTCCTGGGATGGCTTGGGGTACCGAGGCCTGGCCGTGGGGATGGCCAGGGGTCTGGCAGGAATGGGAGGCATCCAGAATGAGAAGGAGACCGTGCAAAGCCTCAACGACTGCCTGGCCTCCTATTTGGACAGAGGGAGGAGCCTGGAGACTGCGAACCGGAGGCTGGAGAGCAAAATCTGGGAGCACTTGGAGAAGAAGGGACCCCAAGTCAGAGACTGGGGCCCTTACTTCAAAACCATCGAGGGCCTGAGGGCTCAGATCTTCGCAAATACTGTGGACAATGCTCACTTCATTCAGCAGATCGACAACGCCCGCCTTGCTGCTGATGACTTTTGAGTCAAGTATGAGACAGAGCTGGCCAAGCACCAGTCTGTGCGAGAGTGACATCCACCGGCTCCGCAAGGTCAATGATGACACCACTGTCACTCAGCTGCAGCTAGAGACAGATACTGAGGCTCTCAAGGAGGAGCTGCTCTTCATAAAGAAGAAGCACGAAGAGGAAGTAAAAGGCCTTCAAGCCCAGACTGCCAGCTCTGGGTTGACCATGGAGGTAGATACCCCCAGATCTCAAGACCTCACCAAGATCACAGCAGACATCCAGGCCCAATACAACAAGCTGGCTCGGAAGAACTGAGAGGAGCTGGACAAGGACTGGTCTCAGCAGATCGAGGACAGCACCACAGTGGTCACCACACAGCCTGGTCAGAGCTGCTGAGGTGACGTTCACAGAGCTGAAACATACAGTTCAATCCTTGGACAGACCTGGACTCGATGAGAAATCTGAAGGCCAGCTTGGAGAACAGCCTGAGGAAGGTGGAAGCCTGCTACGCCCTTCAGATGGAACAGATCAATAGGATCCTACTGCACCTGGAGTCAGAGCTGGCACAGACCCAGGTAGAGGGGCAGCGCCAGGCCCAGGACTGCAAGGCCCTGCTGAACAACAAGGTCAAGCTGGAGGCTGAGATCGCTGCCTACCGCCACCTGCTGGAAGACGGCGAGGACTTCAATCTTCAATCTTGGTGATGGACAACAGCAACTCCATGCAAACCATTCAAAAGACCACCCACCCGCCTTATAGTGGATGGCAAAGTGGTATCTGAGACCAACGACACCAGAGTTCTGAGACATCAAGCAAGCAGAAGCAGGGGACCCTTTGGGAAGCATGAGGTCGTAAAAAGTTCAAGAGTTTAAAAAAAAATAGTAGTATACTGAGAAAAATATGTAGCCAAGAAAACAAGAAACAAAGAATATAAAAATGAGTATTTTTAAAATATTTTTTAATGATTTTCAAAACAAGGTAAGAAAATTATAGCTGGCTCATTTCATTCAACATAATACATCAATTACAATAATTA
This sequence comes from Callimico goeldii, assembly GCA_963573925.1. NCBI lineage: Eukaryota > Metazoa > Chordata > Mammalia > Primates > Cebidae > Callimico > Callimico goeldii. Next base: position 10,692 of record CAUYOR010100577.1, read on the forward strand.
GTTCTAGCCAAGCATGGTGGCTCACGCCTGTAATCCCAGCACTTTGGGAGGCTAAGGCGGGTGGATCACGAGGTCAAGAGATCGAGACCATCCTGGTCAACATGGTGAAACCCCACCTCTGCTAAAAATACAAAAAATTAGCTGGGCATCGTGGTGCATGCCTGTAGTCCCAGCTACTCGGGATGCCAAGGCAGGAGAATTGCCTGAACCCAGGAGGCGGAGGTTGCAGTGAGCCAAGATCATGGTGAGCCAAGATCGTGCCATTGCACTCCAGCTTGGGTAACAAGAGCAAAACTCTGTCTCAAAAAAATAATAATAATAATTAGTTCTAAATATACCATTATTCATCATTAGAAAAATTAAATGGTGGCTGGGCACGGTGGCTCAAGCCTGTAATCCCAGCACTTTGGGAGACCGAGGCGGGTGGATCACGAGGTTGAGAGATTGAGACCATCCTGGTCAACATGGTGAAACCCCGTCTCTACTAAAAATACAAAAAATTAGCTGGGCATAGTGGCGCATGCCTGTAATCCCAGCTACTCAGGAGGCTGAGGCAGGAGAATTGCCTGAACCCAGGAGGCGGAGGTTGTGGTGAGCCGAGATCGCGCCGTTGTACTCCAGCCTGGGTAACGAGTGAAACTCTGTCTCAAAAAAAAAAGAAGATTGTAAAGTTTGAACAGTTTATTACAACTGAATTGTTCTTATTTCTTAAGCTTCCAAATAAATGTCAATATACAATATTTTATATGATAAAACATTTTATATGATATAGTTCACTATAATTTTCATTGTTAAATATACATTTGGTTGATATATTTACTACTAAACAAGTGTATATTTAACCATAACTGTTAAACATACACATACAGTCAGGGCACGATGGCTCATGCCTGTAATCCTAGCACTTTGGAAGGCTGAGGCGAGCAGATCACCTGAGGCCAGGGATTTGAGACCAGCCTGGCTAATATGGCAAAGCCACATCTCTACTAAAAATACAAAAAATAGCCAGGCGTGGTGGCACATGCCTGTAATCCAAGCTACTCAAGAGGCTGAGACAGGAGAATCACTTGAACCCAGGGGGCTGAGGTTGCAGTGAGCTGAGATTTCCCTGCTGTGCTCCAGACTGGGTGACTGAGATTCCATCTCAAAAAAAAAAAAATACACATATGTGTTTTGTGGCTATGTAAGTGAATGTGTGTGTGTGTGTGTGTGTGTGTGTGTGTGTGTGTGTGTGTGTGTAAAATTGAGCTGTAAACTAACTTGTATTTATTGCTTTTATGTTTTGCTCACTTATTTGGTCAATGTCACTTTACTACATTAGGTTACTGCATAGAAATTATGTTTCTGAATTTTTAGCAACCAACATCTGAGAGGACCTTTGTATGGGAACACTGCAAAGGTTGATTGTCCTTTGATAAGATATATGTTAGCAAGCTGGGCACAGTGGTGTATATCTGTGATTTCAGAAGCAGAAGGATTGCTTAATGCCAAGAGTCGAGGTAGTAATACACTGTGATTGCACCTGTGAGTAACCATTGCATTTGAGCCTGAGCAACACAGCAAGCAAGACCAAGTCTCTTAAAATGTGGCACGTATACGCCATGAAATATTATGCAGCCATCAAAAACAATGAGTTCATGTCCTTTGTAGGGACATGGATGAAACCATTATTTTCAGCAAACTGACACAAGAACAGAAGATCAAACACCGCATGTTCTCACTCATAGGCGGGTGTATTGAACAATGAGAACACATGGACACAGGGAGGGAAGCATCACACACTGGGGTCTGTTGGTGGGGACTAGGGGAGGGACTGCAGGGGGTAGGGAGTTGGGGAGGGAAAACATGGGGAGAAATGCCAGATATTGGTGATGGGGATGGAGGCAGCAAACCACACTGCCATGTATGTACCTATGCAACAATCCTGTGTGTTCTTCATATGTACCCCAGAACCTAAAGTGCAATAATATATATAAAAGAAACATGAGCTTTAACAAATACTCTGATTTTTAAAAAAAATGCTTTGGTGTTCAGCTTTTAACAACATAAACTTTGGACTTCGTTTCCATCCAACATTTATATCATTAGCAATAACAAATTAATCAGTTTTTTAAGTTGACTCAAGTTGTTTTCCATTTTAGAAATATAAATTGTTTACTTATGTTATAATGATTTTTGTACAGTATCAGAACACGCCTCCAGTCGTGACTGATTTTTTTCTTTTAACCTCCTGAAAATTTAGAATCTTTACTATTCATGTTACTTAAAGAAAAATTAAGAAAAATAACCAAATTTTGAAGTCTTTTTACTATGGGTTTTAATACATTTATTTAATATATTGAATCTTAAATTTATATACTAACTGTATTAAAACTATTCACACAAAAAATTGAATTGTATTATAATTGTGAGTAAAACTAAACATCAGAAATAATAATTTGAGGATGATGATTAACTGGTATAGATTTTAGATACAGGAGTAGAGATTTTAGATACATTTCAAAGGCAGAGCGAACAGGATTTACGGATTAATATGGCTTGGTTCCGCATCCCCACCCAAATCTCATGCTCAGTTGTAATCTCCAGGGTTGGCGGTGGGGGCCTAGTGGGAGGTGACTGGATCGTGGGAGTGGAATTTTCGTGAATGATTTAGTTCCATCCTCTGAGTCCTGCCCTCACAATAGTGAGTGAATTCTTGTAACATCTGGTCATCTAAAAGTGAGTTGTGTGGCATCTCTCCCCTCATTCTCTTGCCCCTGCTCCTGCAATGTATGACATCTGCTCCTCCTTTGCCTTCTGTTATGACTGGAAGCTTCCTGAGGCCTCTCCAGAAGCAGAAGCTGCTGTGGCACCTGTACAGCCTGCACAACTGTGAGCCAGTTAAACTTCTTCTCTTATAAATTATCCAGTCTCTGGCATTTCTTTAGAGCAATGCAAGAACGCACATACATTGATGAATTGAGGAGCTGATTGTGGTACAGAAAAGGAGAAAAAAGAATGAATGTGAGGTTTGGGCCCTGGTGTCTGCCTGGGTGAATGGTAACATCTTTCAATGAGAAGGTGACAACTCTGCAAAGAATAGCCTTGAAGGGAAAAGTTGGACTTTGGATCTGAGATACTAGGATCTAGATGCCTTTAATTCTTTTCAGCAATGTTTTCAGTTATCTGTAAGAGCGGTATGACCACTAACTAAGATTTGGAGACATTCAATTTAAGTTACCATGACCAATGAGTTGTGACTCATTCTGGAGCTCAAAAAAGGAAATAGGTCATGAGGCTAAGGCAGAAACAAATAATCAGTGAATTTAATCAAGTAGATATTTTTCAAAGATCACTATGTGCACTATCAGGTGCTATAGCCGGGAAGGAGGGAATTCAAATTTCTAAACCTTTGCTATGTTCCAGGCATTCGCAGTGCTGGAACATATATTCTGTAAGAGACTATAAACATAGTAGATGACACTTAAATTGATGAACAATGTAGATAATAAAGGTAATAATCGCTGAAGTAGTTTAGTGAAAGGAGGGATGCCAGTGAGGGTCATAATGGTGTGAACTGAGTTTTTTCTCAAAGATACAGGGGAAGATTTTAATGAGCAAGAGTGAGATGGAGGCAGGGAAACCTTCAGGCCCGGAAACTGCTTAGATATAGTCAGCATGGGCCTGGGGACCATATGACTGGAGTAGAGGAAGATAAATACACATAGGCAGAGAAAGGCCACATTAGGCAGGGCAGTGAAAGCCCATTTCTCCTGTGGGACTGGGAGCCACTGACGGTTTCCATGGCTAGAGCTGAAACAGTCACCATGTCTTAACTAACATTTTCCTAGGATGTTGCCAAACTCATATTGGCAACACTTGTATTTTACTTATATTTAATATTTTTCACTTGCAATAAAAATGATCACATATAACATCTAGGTGGATATTTTGACATACTAATTCCCTTCAGTTCCAGAGTCATTCAAATAATACAGTTTTGTCCAAAAAGAGAAATTATAATGTGAGGTTATGAAAAGTCCATTTCCCTCTCAACATTCTTCCTAGCAACTCAGCTGTTTTCATTGGCTTTTATTAAAACAACCTTTGTGTGAACTGGCAATTTGTTTTGTAAATATCAATGAAAGCATATTTCAGAAAATATAGTAATAAAAACCAACTCAATTTCAGAAATCTGCTTGCTGCCAGGCGTCAGTCTTCAGCTCATATTATGAGTATTTCCAGTAAGTCTTAAATACACATTAACATAAGAAATAGCTCACTGTTTAAAATAAAAAAGTTGGAAAACCCTTTGCTCCCTCTCAAAAATTCCTCAAGGGTTCTGTCCAATAAAATGCATTTTCCTTTTTGATAAACTACATTTATAAGGGTTTCATGCACTTCAATTCAACCGAACTCTTCCTTCCCAAAACCTACTTAGACTCAGTTTATTATCATCCTAGTATTCATATGTTTTACAACTTTCCTTATTTAATAGGTCTAGGATATTAACATTTCAACAATATCTACTTTGAACTCATATCCACTTTCCAACCCTTTATATGAATTAGAAGCTTTGTTCAAAACTCTAGGAATTTCTGTTACTATTTTTCAAGTTAAGTACAACTTAGCTATTGTCACTAAGCCATGTTTAATAATAGGAGAAAATTAAAAATTAAAATGTGATTCCTCAATTAGAAGTATAAGAAGAAGAAGGACAGGCTGTAAGCTAAATGTGCTAAAGAACTTTAACTTGAATGCCTACTGGTTGGCAGATGAAATATCTCTGAAAAGCGAAATTGGTCATTGATTGCATAGTTCTTCTCAGGACACAATCACGGTCATCCTATATATCTGCTGTGATGCCTTTTTAATACAAATGTCTTCTGTAAAACATCTCCTAATTCTACTAATTGCCCTGGTTCCCATAACATACATTTCTTCATATTTCAAAGTTAAATGGGTAAATTAATTCAGTATAGAGTTTGGGTGTATACCACATGCCTAAAACCATGGTAATTATTTTGGGGTACATATAAGGAGGCTAAGATGTGATTTTTAGCAGCTCATGTTCTGATAATACTTGTGTTCTATATAACATGAAACACACAGCAAAACTTCAAGACGTTCTATAACTAAGTATTAAGTTATAAGAGAGATCCTGGAACCAAGGTGAAGGAAGAAAAACAGTGAGTTAGGGTTGCTAGGAAAGTTTGCTGCAAGACATGCTTTATGAGAGCCTCAAAGATTGGATGGATGGGCAAGGAGGGGAAAGGTAGAAGTTCATGTCACGCAAGGAGACTGGGTGAGAGAGCAGAAAAGAGAAAGATAACTCATTTATTGAAGGTGTATTAGATGCCCTGTGTTATGGAAATATTTATGAAATGAAATAAACATCATTGAATATTCCCAGCAAGCCTTTGAGGTGGCTATTACTGTCTCTATCTGACAAAAGGAGAATAAATCTCGGAGCGGGTAAGAAAGCTGCTGGAGGTCGACTGTTACACAGCTAACAATGAGGATTCAACATCAATGTCTGTCTTACCCAAAGTGGAGCTTTCTCCAGCAGCTCACTGCCTCCTTTGTGTGTCTATGTAGCAGTGAGGGAATGATCTTGCCTGTAACAACTCAATCTGGTTATTCTGTGAAGTATCCTGTGGCTGAGGAAGGCAGGCTAGTTAGACTTCATTCAAAGTGATTGTAGATGGTCACTTGCAATTTTTAAACTGGGAATTAACAAAGTGTGTGCAGTGTTTAGGAAAGATAAATAGTTTGACAAACAGAAATAGGTAATTCCATGATGAGTAGAAGTAAAGGGCTCTTTTTTTGTTTTTTTTTTTTTTTGTTTGTTTGTTTGTTTTGTTTTGTTTTGTTTTTGAGACGGAGTTTCGCTCTTATTACCCAGGCTGGAGTGCAATGGCGCAATCTCGGCTCACCGCAACCTCCGCCTCCTGGGTTCAGGCAATTCTCCTGCCTTAGCCTCCCGAGTAGCTGGGATTACAGGCACACGCCACCATGCCCAGCTAATTTTTTGTATTTTTAGTAGAGACGAGGTTACACCATGTTGACCAGGATGGTCTCGATCTCTTGACCTCGTGATCTACCCGCCTCGGCCTCCCAAAGGGCTGGGATTACAGGCGTGAGCCACCGCGCCCGGCCAAAGGGCTCTTTTAAAAATCTAGGGATCAAAAGATGTGAGCCTAGGCTATAATGAAGGCACAAAAATGGAGAGGAAGAGATAGAAGTGAGCTGTTACAAGAAAATCAAGAGGACTCAGAGGCAGACAGAATATGGGGAAAGAACAAGACCAGTGGATTGTAGATGCGCTTTAGTGACTGTAGGAACTGTAGGGCCATGGACAGAAATGGGAATGCTGAAATCAGGAGGTGATCTGAGACTCTGATGAGATGGCTGGCACAACCAGGGAATGTGCCATGCCTCCAGGGATCACAAGGGGCCATCTTCTGTCCTTTTTTGGAGCTAGAAAAACAACTTCTTCCTGCTGAAGAATTTATGTGTCTCACAATAAAGCATGGAATTATAAACTCAAATATTTCTTTCGGTTCTATTTAGATGCTCTAAGTAAGAAGCCTAAGAGTTGAATATAAAAAAGAAAATGCTATGATCTTTCTGTCCTCTAAATGTGAAAGTCAGAGGATAAAAGATTAATTAAGTATGAAGTCTGATGTTTCAGGTAAAATAAGTACTCTTTTCACACTTATTTGTTGGTCTTAAGCGACACTTTAATATTGAGTTTAAGTAATAATCCAAGAATTTTCAATAGACATTTCTTAACTTCTTCTACTCTAATAATATCTACCTCATGGCACTGCTGTAGAGATTCACATAAGAGACTAAATATATAACATATTGTTATGAATTGCAAGGTCCACGTAAAATGTTATGATTGTCACAAGTTACTGTTATGGAGGAAGAATGGAGTAGTGAGAAAATATAAGATTTGGTTCCTGATGTGACAAATCACTACATGTCTTTGGACAAGATCTTGAAACTCCCGAATTGACAGTTTTGTAAAAGAAGATTAGCCTAGATACCTAGGAGCCTCCAACTCTGAATAAATATTCTAAGGGACAGCACAACAATGTATAGAATAAGTTTGTGGTTTTCAGCCTGTAAAAGTAATTATTATGCAAATATTACCTCCTGATTGAAAAAGGGCAACCCTATATTGAGAATGAAAATATAGAAATAGGAAGGAAGACCTAGCAGTCTCAGTTAGGACCTTAATATACTATAGCAGATATTTGCAAATATTTTAAAATATGTAGATATTTATACTAAAGATGAATTAAAAGTTTTATCATAAACTCTTGAAAAAAATTAGGCAAATAATAGGAGAGTTCAGTCCCTTGAGTATTAAGATCCTGAAATCGGCTGGGCGCAGTGGCTCAAGCCTGTAATCCCAGCACTTTGGGAGGCTGAGGCGGGTGGATCACGAGGTCATGAGATCAAGACCATCCTGGTAAACATGGTGAAACCCCGTCTCCACTAAAAATACAAAAAATTAGCTGGGCATGGTGGTGCATGCCTGTAATCCCAGCTACTCAGGAGGCTGAGGCAGGAGAATTGCCTGAACCCAGGAGGCGGAGGTTGCAGTGAGCCAAGATCGTGCCATTGCACTCCAGCCTGGGTAACAAGAGCGAAACTCCATCTCAAAAAAAAAAAAAAGATCCTGAAATCATCATTGCAGAATGAAATCAATTAATACTGGAGTAGTGGATCTGGCTGGGTTAAGAGCTGTGTGGGTTGCCATAAACTTTTTTCTGTGCATTTAATGTTTCCTGTGGTGAGTCACAGTAAGTGAATGGAATAACTGTCATGCCAATAGTTGGTCTCACACAAGTATAGATGCCTTTTTGCTACATGTAAAAATGTGACTTTAAATGTTAGGAAGAAATAAAAAGGAATACCAGCTTCAGATAATCTGCAAATATAAAAGTATTTAATCGTTAAAACTGACAAAACTCCAATCCAAACTCTACCTGTGAGATGTCTAAAGAACCTAAGCAAACTTCCAGGCAACCCTGGTGTTCTGAACACATTTGGGGACAAAAAGTCCATAATATTTTAATGAAAAAAATTATGTCTGGTCTATGGATATTCTCTTTACTGGTGCCATGCTTCACTCAACATTAATAACATTGTGTGATTTTTTTTCTTGTGTTGGTACAGAAATTCTGACCATAACACAGAATTCTAATTGAAATATATAGCTCAGCCATCTCTGGCCATGTGCATTATTCTGAGATAGGCTTTGTGTAATCCAGAAGCTCCTAGAGGGAATAGCTATGCTATTTAAACAAATCTGGAAATTTTTTACAAATTGCTGTCAACAAAGCTTTTACTCATCTCTCTTTCCAGCCTCACCTCCCATATGATAGTCTTAGAAGAAATGAAAAAGAAATCAGAATTTATTAAAAAATATCTTAGACATCAGCAAGACAACAGACTAGAAAGCTCCAGTCCCTCTTTGCCCACCATCAAAAAAAAAAAAAAACAAAAAAAAAACTAGAGACTAACATACCAGTATAGAATTTATGAAATCAGTCAAAGATCTAACAAATGAGTCCCCCTGAGGTGGTGTGGTGGTGTCATGGTTGGGAGAAAGCAGCCCAATTCCTGATTCCCTCCTGTGAGCCAAAGGAATAGAGTAAATCTTATTTGCAAAGTTCTAAGCTTTTGGTGGGCAGGTCAAGGGACTGTTTTATATCTGGTCTGACTCAGAGTTCAAACGGGGAACAGCAAGACAGTTCGGATCTCAGGCTGGCAGAAGCTGTGGCCAGTGGCAGGATTTTTGGTATATGAAAGCTTCAGGGCAATGGCAGACTCATGGATGCCTGGGGAAAAGATTATGAGCAGAGGACCACAACAAGACATTTAAGGCCCTGAGAGGAAACCACTGTGAGACTCTGGGAAATGAAGACATACTTAAAAGCAGTCATATGTGGGAGAATTTTTTTAATTAAAAGAAACTCCATCTCTACAAAAAAATATAAAAATTAGCTGGATGTGGTGGCAATACCTGTGGTCCCAGCTACTCAGGAGACTGACTTGGGAAGATTGCTCAGCCTGGGACATCAAGGCTGCAGTGAGCTAAGACTGTGCAATTACACTCCAGCCTGGGTGATGGGGCAAGACCATACAAAAAAAATAAAATAAAAAAAAGCACACATGAAGGGCCCGGAAGAATGCATGCATGCCCAGAAAAGACCTGGGAAAATTTTAAGCCTTTATGTTCAATGAGGCATACAGAGGACTAGGAACACATGGTCCCATTGAAAGAAACAAAATAAATCTTCAGAAACTGTCCTTGAAGAAATACATGCAGTGGACTTACAAGGCAAAATTTAAAAAAAAGCTGTTTTAGATATGTTCCAACAGCTAAAGGAAAATGCAATTAAAGGAAACCAGAAACTGACATATGAACAAAATGAGAATATCAACAAAAAGAAATTATTGAAAAGAACCAACCAGAAATTCAGGAGCTGAAAAATACAATAACTAAACTAGAAATTTCACTAGAGGGATTCGGAAGAAGACTTGATGAGACAGAGGAAATTATCAGAAACTAGAAGACAGCCCATTTGAAATCATAGAGTCTGATAAGAAAAAAGAAAAAAGTAGGAAGCAAAGTATATAGAGCATAAGAGACTTAAGGGATACCACCAGGCAGACCAGTAGATACATATGGAAATCTCAGAAAGATAAGAGACAGTGAAAGAGGTAGAGAGATTATTTGAATTGGTAATGGTTAAAAGCATCTCTAATTTGAGGAATGACAAATATAAAAATCCAAGGAGCTCAGAAAACTCCAAGTATGACAAACCCAAAGAGACACATATTGAGACACATAATCAAACTATCAAAAGCCAAAGACAGAATTTTGAAGGCAGCAAGGGAAAAGTGACTCTTTATGTATGAGGGATTCTCAATAAGATTATCAGCAAATTTCTCAGGAGAAACCTTGCAGTCCAGAAAGCATTGGGATGACATACTTAAAGTACTGAAAGAAAAAGATTGCCAACTAAGAGGTCTACATTCAGCAAAACTGTCCTTCAAAAATGGAGCAATGAAGACATTCTCAGAAAACCAAAATCCAAGGGAGTTCATTACATTAGGAAACAGAAATAAGACTACCCAAAGGCATAGAATAATCAAACCCTCAAAGGTCAAGGACAAAGAGAGGATCCTAAAAGCAGCAAGACGGCCAGGCGCAGTGGCTCAAGCCTGTAATCCCAGCACTTTGGGAGGCCGAGGCGGATGGATCACGAGGTCAGGAGATCGAGACCATCCTGGTCAACATAGTGAAACCCCATCTCTACTAAATATACAAAAACTTAGCTGGGCATGGTGGCGTGTGCCTGTAATCCCAGCTACTCAGGAGGCTGAGGCAGGAGAATTGCCTGAACCCAGGAGGCAGAGGTTGCGGTGAGCCGAGATCATGCCATTGCACTCCAGCATGGGTAACAAGAGAGAAACTCCATCTCAAAAAAAAAAAAAAAAAAGCAGCAAGACAAAAAAAAAAATAATATATGAGTTCTAATTCATCTGGTAACAAACTTCTCAGTGGAAACCATATAGGCCAGGAGGGATTTGGGTGACATTTTCAAAGTACAGAAAGAAAAAAAAATTGCCATCAAAGAATATTTTATCCGGCGAAGCTACACTTCAAATACAAAGTAGAAATAAAGTCTTTCCCACATAAACAAAAGCTAAGAGAATGCACCATCACCAGACCCATCTTAAAAGAAAAGCTAAAGAGAAAGAAAAAACACTAATGTGAAAAAAGAAAATATTTGAAGGCATAAAACCCACTAGTAAAATTAAGTACACAAACAAACCCAGAATACTCTAATGCTGTAATTATGGTTAGCAATCAAGTAATAATTCTAGTATGAAGCCCAAAAGACAAATCTATCAAAAACAATAATAACTATAGCAACCCATTAAGAGATAGGCAATATTAAAATATGCGAATTGAGATAACATAAAGTCAAAATGGGGGGTTGAGTTAAAGTCTGAAGATTTTTTTAATTGTTTGTTTCCATACTTTTCTAAGCTAAGTAGTCATCTCTTTAAAATAATTTGTAAGCCTCATGGTAACCACAATGCAGAAACCTATAATAGACTCATAAAAGTAAAAAGCAAAAAATTAAAACATACAACCAGAGAAAAATCACTTAATCACAAAGGAAGACAGAAAGAAAGAAAGGAAGAGGAATTATGATACAAGAACACAGCAAAAAAATGGCAACCATAAGTGTTTAACAACATTGACTGTAAATTGACTCAATTCTCTAATTAAAAGGCATAGAATGACTGAATAAAGAAAAAAGACCCAACTCTATGCTGCCTATAAGAAACCCAATTCACCTATAAAGACACGCATACTCTGACAGTGAAGAAGTATTTCATGCAACCTGAAACCAAAAAAAAAAAAAACGAGAATAACTATACTTATATAAGGTAAAATAAACTACAAATCATAACTGTAAAAAGAGACAAAGAAGGTCATTATATAATGATAAACGTTTCAATACAGCAAGAGGGTAACACAGTTATAAATATCTATACATCCAACATCAGAACTCCCAAATATATAAAGCAATCATTAATAGATGTAAAGGGAGAGAGAGATTGTAATACAATGATAGTAGAGGACCCACTGTCAGTAATGGACAAATAATCCAGACCAAAAAATCACCAAAAAATATTGGAGTTTAAATACACACTATAGCAAATAGGCCTACCTGATATTTACACAGTATTTCAATCAAATATTGCAGAATATACATGCTTTTCAGTAGCACACAGATCACTTTCCAGTATAGATCATATCTTAGGCCACAAAACAAGTTTCAACAAATTAAAAAGAGTAGAAATTGGGCCGGGCGTGGTGGCTCAAGCCTGTAATCCCAGCACTTTGGGAGGCCGAGGCGGGTGGATCACGAGGTCATGAGATCGAGACCATTCTGGTCAAAATAGTGAAACCCCGTCTCTACTAAAGATACAAAAAATTAGC
>CAUYOR010100578.1:0-33058 GCA_963573925.1 Callimico goeldii
CTTTCCAGACAGACCCCAGTGTGTGATGCTCCACTCCCTGTGTCCATGTGTTCTCATTGTTCAACACCTGCCTATGAGTGAGAACATGCAGTGTTTGATTTTCTGTTCTTGTGTCAGTTTGCTGAGAATAATGGTTTCCAGGTTCATCCATGTCCCTACAAAGGACAGGAACTCATCATTTATTATGGCTGCATAATATTCCATGGTGTATATGTGCCATATTTTCCCTGTCGACTCTATCATCGATGGGCATTTGGGTTGGTTATGGGTCTTTGCTATTTTAAACAGTGCTGCAATGAACATTCGTGTGCATGTGTCCTTATAATAGAACGATTTCTAATCCTTTGGATATATACCCAGTGATGGGATTGCTGGGTCAAATAGAATTTCTATTTCTAGGTCCTTGAGGAATCGCCACATACATTGTTCCCTTAGAATACAAACAGAACAAGAAAAAGAACATTTTGACCAGATTACATCATATAAAATTAGGGTTAGTTTGCAAAGTGGGACAGTGGTTTCTAAGACTCGCTGATTGAAAACAAACCTTCCTAAGTGTAAAACGAAGTTTCTGATGATTTCCTGAAAACGTATACTAAGTGTAAATATCTTAATAAGGAATTTGTAATGAAGCTTAAGTGCCTCATTCCATTTGATTTTGCTTATCTTCAATGTATTATTTTTCTACTGAAATATTTAAGTGAATGTGTGGAAATGAAGATATTTCCCAAAGTAACCTAACAATGACAGATTTAGGTCCTACTTTTGAGCTTAGCACTCTCCTAGGCACTGTATACTAGAGAGTTTAATTTTCTTTTGCTTTCTTTTTCTTTTTTTTAAATTTTCTTTTCCGTTTTTATTTTATTTTATTTTTTTTTGAGACAGAATCTCACTCTGTTGCCCAGGCTCGATTGCAGTGGTGCGATCTCAGCTCACTGCAACCTCCACCTCCCAGGTTAATGCGATTCTCCTGCTTCAGTCTCCTGAGTAGCTCGGCCTACAGTCATGCGCCACCATGCCCAGCTTATTTATTTATTGTATTTTTAGTAGAGATGAAGTTTTGTGATGTTGACCACGCTGGTCTCAAACTCCTGACCTCAAGTGATCTGCTCTCCTTGGCCTCCCAAAGTGCTGGGATTACAGGAGTGAGCTACTGCGCCTGGCCAAATTTAATTTTCTTTATTGGTACTTTAAAATGATCAGTAAAGTGAAGTATCTAGGCTTATATTTTGCTCTAATGTTTTTCAGATAATGAAGAGAGAGAGAGAGAGAGCGAGAGCGAGAGCGAGAGCGAGAGCGAGAGCGAGAGCGAGAGCGAGAGCGAGAGCGAGAGCGAGAGCGAGAGCGAGAGAGAGAGAGAGAGAGAACAATCACCATTTCATTTAATAGGGAAAAGATAGGTAATTAAATTTGAAACTAGTTTTTTTTTTCTTTTAATAGTTTTTAGTTCCTTTTTGAGAAGGAAGCATTAGGAGTCCACAGGTAATTATCCTAACAGATGTTTGTCATATATTTTACTTGGAAGAGCTCATTTGACTGAATCCTGGAGTTGAGTGTCAAAGAAGACCTAGGATCCATCCATACTAGGAAAGAGTACAAAACATTAGGTTGTCAAAGGGTATTTAAAACTTGTCTTCCTAAATTCATTTCACAGTTAGGAAAATTGAGGTCCAATGAGAAAATACAACATGTATGATATCATCCAGTCAGATTAATTTTTTAAGAGAGTTGAGCTAAAATCCAAGTCTCTAGTTCCAAGTTCAGTACTTTTCCACCCACCATATGGTACCCACAGTGGTAAAATCCAGATATGTCTGACCAGTGTGCTGAGACCTTCTGGCTTTTTGAAAAAATGAGAACTTGCATCTTTGATTTATCACCTCTGTACCTTGTTTGTTCTTTAAGAACTCTCATATGTTAATTAGTCTAATGTAGCTATGCCACAGTATATACATATTTCATGAAGTCATGTTGCACACCATAAACACATGTAGTTTTTACTTGTCAACTAAAGAAGAACTACTCAAATAGTGCACATTTTTACATTCAGAATGACTGGCTTGCTGGTGCTAGGTCAGGAAGTTATTGGAATGAAAAAATGCTAGAAAATGATGAAAAGGGAACAATCTCAATCTTTGAAAGAGAAACCTCTTGTATTTCATTGAGTTATGGTATAAATTCTTTGGAATATATCAACAGGAAAAAGTAAACACTTGAGAACTTCTTCTCTCATGGAAGAAGCTTTTCCTTGTGTCATAGTTGTTCACAAGTAAAATTCCATCCTAAAGTTGTAAACATTCCCCCAGATAACCCAAAAACCAGCAATAGTCTATGTGCTCTTCTAGATGTCAGGAGAACAAGTTCTCCAACTTTCTAACCAAAGGTTTTCAGCAATGGAGAAGAAATAAAATAACTCACTCTGATGAGCATCAATGAAGTGCTCCTTCTGTAGGTAATTGGCTTCCTGGAAGGTGAATTGGCACTTATTTAGCAATCCAAGACCAAGCGGGTCTTGGCCAAGGGAAAATAAAATGTATCACATTTAGTGCTAAATTAAAGACAGGATCCACAAGCTGAGAACCCACATGAATCAGAGACATGAATTACAAAATCTGTTCTGGTTATGGCAAATTGGCCCTGAAGACAAATAAAAAATCAATCATTAATTTTCACACTCTACTTTTGATAGACTTTTTCATTTGAAGGCAATTGCTATTATAATAACAATAATGGCACCTTATAATTTTACTTTGCAAAGTGCTTTTCTGTCTACTCCTCATAATTCTAATTTCTCTAAGTTCAGAGAGGAACAGTATGACTTTTTATAACTGATCCAAAACTACAATTCAAAGAGATACTAAAGTTTCAATTATACAGTACCTAGCATAGAGTGATTATGTTTGAACCAGTATGGATAACATTTAACAGAACACGGATTTTTTAATGGGTTGTTTGGCGTAGTGCTGGCTGAGAAAAGGTGATGCTTTCTTCCCGTGAATTATGTTGTAACAGGTTAAAACTAACTTGTACGCTTGTCAGGGATATATCAGTTCAACAGGAAGCAGTAACTGACTACTTTCTGGTTGGTTGTCACACATGCTAAATTCTGAAGATTCAAATTTGAGTAAGACATTGGCCATGCCTTTGAGAGAGGGAGGGCATTTTTGGAAAAGGAATAGCAGATGCAGAGGCCCATAAATAGAGTCATGGTTTGTCTGGGGAAATACAAGAGTTTGCTATGGGCAGATCATAGAGTAAAATCCCAGTGAAAGGAGTGAGGAAGTAACAGAAGATGAGGATAGGACCACATGATGGAGAGGCTTATGGGCTATGCTAAGGCACATAGATCTGAAACCTGAAGAAGAATGGGCATCACTAAGGGGTGTTAATATAGAGAGTGACATGAATTGATTTCTTCTGCAGAAAGATCACTCAAGTGACCTATGGTTGATGGACTGGAGTGAACCCAAGATTGGAGCTTATATGGTAATAATCCACTCAAGGGATGAAGACTTGGGCTTTGACAACATAAATGGAGACAAAAAGGAAAGAATAGATTTGATGACCTTGACAAGTACAATCAGAAAATATTGATGATTGAATGTGAGGGCTGAGGGAAAAGGAGGTGTCAGAGTATCTAGGTGATCCAGTGAGTGATACTACATCTGAATATCAGCTTTTTATCTTATCCCCAAACTCGTTTCTACCTCAGTCTACCATGTCTCAGTAAATGACAATTCCATCTATTCAGTTACTCAGCCCCAAACATGAAATCATCCTTGACTTCTCTCATTCTTTCATGATCCACAGCCCATTTAGTTCCACCTTCAAAACATATACAGAATATGACTATTTCTCACCAACTTCACTGCTGCTACCCTGTTCCAAGCCATCATCATCTCTCATCTGGACTATTATAACAACCCACTGTCTAGTTTCCTTGTACTCACTCCCACCTCAGATCATATTCTCCAATAAATTATCCAGACTGATGTATTTAAATATAAGTCAATTGAATCAGACCATTATTTCTAGTTACCAGGTTACAAACATACATGAAGAAACACAACAAATGACACAAGGAAACAATCAGACAAAGTTTTCCAGGATAACTGGTCCAGAGTTCAATAAGTTAATGCCATAGGGAGAAAAAAAATGCGAGTTGGAGTACTGTTCTACATTAAAAGGTATGTGAAAAGCAAAACAATCAAATTGATTCATGGTCCTTGATTTGATTCTCGTTTAAACAGAACCACTATAAAATAAATTATGGGGATGATTAGAGAAACAGGAATATCATATAGGAATTACAATTGTTTTGGTAGTTAAGATAATTATGCAGAAAAACATTTTACTTATAAGAGATACATACAGATGTATTTTGGGATTAAATATCTTGATATCTATACTTTAAAATACTTCAACAAAATATATGTGAACCAATACACTATGGCATATCATTAGCATGTGTTACTTCTAGCATAATGGATGCCTATTATGCTATTAAACTTTTCTTTATATTTTAAATTTTTATGTCAATAAAAGTAGGCCATATCTGGTTACTCCTGTTCTCAAAATTCCTCCAATGACTTCCCATACCACCAAGAGTATAATTCAATCCTTTTATAATAATCTGAACCTCTCTATCTCTCTGATTTCATCTTCTACCACTCTCTTCCCTCATTCACTGTTCCAAGAAGACAGCTATCCTTGCCAAGTACATTCCTTCCTCTGGGCCTTGGCACCTGTTTTTCTAGCTGCCTCGATTATTTTTGTCTCAGATATCCACATAACTCATAATATCACATTATTCAGGTTTCTATTTCCCTCATTAATGAAGACTTTTTGTACCATCCTTTACAAAATATAACCCCTTCCATCAACTCTTTGTGTGCCCTTACCTTGCTTTGTTTTTCTTCTTAACATTTATCACTACCTGACATGTAATATTTGTATTTTCATTGTCTGCCTCTCCCCAGCCCACCCCAGCACACACTTGAATGTAAGCTAAATATGAGCAAAAGCTTGCTCGTTTTTTATTGCTTTCTGCTATGTATGGATAATGATGAAATAAGTCTTTTTTGGGATGAAATTAGTAAGTTCTCTTTCTACATACTTTCTTAAGTGAAGAAAAGTAAAGACAAGAAGTCCCCTGAGAACAGGAATATTTAAGGAGCAAAAAGACCAAGAGGAGGATGTTAAAAAAAAAACAACAAGAAAATGTGATTAGAGAAAAGGGAAAACAACCAGGATAATCTCTGTGTTATACAAACTAAGAAATACTATAATTTAAAAAAGAATATCAGATACCAAATGTCCTCACATTGGCCACGTAAAATAAAGACATATGAAGACTTTTTTTGTCATATGAAGGCAAATAGAGATAGGTGAATTGGAATGTAGGATGCTTGATTTCAGGAGGGAAAAAGAGGTATAGAAATATTCAATTTAGGATAGTTTTTAAAAGAAGTTTTACTGAGAAAGAAAGAAAAAAGTAAGGGGCAGAGGGGTTGGATATAGTGCTAAGGAAGTGACTTTTCTTTACAATTAGAAAACATCTGAACATATTTCATGTTGAAGGTGATAACGTGATAGAGAGAAATTAATTGAAAATCAAATACTAAGGGAAAATATATGAATAAGTAAGTTTTAGGAAGAAACAACAGAGATGGCCCAAATGAAGGACCTCAATAGGAAGAGAGATAATCATGTCTACACAATGGGGAAGAAGAATGGATGGGCGCAGAGAGAAATCTGTAGGTAGAATACTGGAAAGATTAAGGATTTCAATACTAATTCAATATTAATGTTATCAGAGTTTTTGAAAGTCAGGGAATTTGGAATTAGGTAGATAGTTTGAGTAGAGAAGCAAAGATTTGGAATAGTTATTGCGAGAAATAGGGATGAACTAAAAAGAAGTAAAGAGACTGATAAGTGCTATGAAGGATTCAAATGAAGTAAGAAATCATAGATTTGTAAAATCATTTGTTCAAGGTTTTATTTAGCAGTGCTTAGCTTTCTGGGTATAAAATTGAGAAGGGCAGACTGCATGCTGAGAATTTGTGAGGCAGGTGCAGCAGCAGGGGCAGTATTGCATTGTGGTTAATTGTAAAGGTTCTAGTCACAGACAGGGCTTTGAGTTCTGGCCCTGCTAAGTGTATGAGCTTGGGCAACTTACATATCCTCCCAAATACTTAACTTCCTCAACCTTAAAATAGGGGTGATAACAGTAACTATTTCATGGGGTTAGAAAGATTAGATGTAAGAATCACTGCAAATTGCTTGACACTTAGTAAGCCCTCAATAAATGTTAGCTAAACAGAAAAGAAAACTAAAATAGGGACCGGATGAGGTTAAAAGACCTGGTGAGACAGAAATCCGCATTATTGACCATGGGCTCCAGGCAGCCTTGGTAATAAAATGAGACTCTGGAGTGGGGGAGTTGTAAATAGAGGCAAATGAAGGAGTCATGGATGTGGAGTCTTATTGAGGCTGAAGAACAGTTGTAAAAGGAGATAGATCACTATACAATAGATAACTCTTTGAGACTGGTATTGACATTTCCAATTTTAAAAAGTAAATATTTATTAGTAATTACAAAGTCTAGAGTAAGATCCTACAGGCAATTGCCTGAAGTAAAAAGAAGTTGAAAGGCACTAACATAAGAAGATGCAAAAGGTTTTGTTTTGTTTTGTTTTCCTTTTCCGAGACAGGGTCTCACTTTGCTGCCCAGGCTGGAGTACAGTGGCATGATCGTGGTTCTCTGCAATCTCAACCTCCTGGGTTCAAGTGATCCTCCCACCTCAGCTTTCTGAGTAGCTGGGACTACAGGCACATGCCACTATGACTGGCTAATTTTTGTATTTTTTTGTAGACACAAGTTTTCTCTTTGTTTACCCAAACGGGTCTTGAACTCCTGAGCTCAAGCTATCCACCTCTCTTGGCCTCCAAAAGTGCTGGGAATACAGGCACAAGCCACCACACCTGACCAGGATGCAAAAGTTTGAGGTTGGGTGTTGAAATTGCCCAAAACTGATGGGAGAGAGATTCCAAATCCTTCAATGGCTATAGACTGTGTATTAGTTTCCAGTGAATGGTGTAATAAGTTGTCACAAATTGATAACTTAAAATAAAGGAAATGTTACTTCTCTCTGTTTGTAGTTCAGAAGTCTGTAATCAAGGTTTCTCCAGGCTGCATTTCCAATGAAGACTATAAGAGAGAACGCTTTCTTGCCTCTTTAAGATTCTGGTGGCTACAGATAATTTTTTTCTTGTGACTGAGTAACTCTAATGTCTGCCTCTATTTTCATACTGTCTTTTTGTGTCTCATATAAGGATATTGTCATCGGGCTTAGAGCCCATGTGGATAATCAAGGATGATCGCATACAGAGATTCTTAATCACATCTGCATAGACTCTTTTTCCAAATGAAGTCACATTCACATGTTCCAGGGGTTAAGACATGGCCATATAATTTTATAGGCCAACATTCAACACACAACAGGCAGTGATTTGACAGTTAAAACATTGTTGGCTAAATGTCTAACTACATTTCATCTCTCAGATCCTATGGACACATGTTACAGTAGTAGAGTTCAAACATAATGTGTTTTTTTAAATTGTACTTTAGGTTCTAGGGTACACGTGCAGATCATGCAGGATTGTTGCATAGGTACACACATGGTAATGTGATTTGCTGCCTCCATCCTCCTGTCACCTGCATCTGGCATTTCTCCCCATGTTATCCCTCCCCAACCTCCTCACCCCCTCACTGTCCCTCCCTTGGCCCCCTCCAACAGACCTCAGTGTGTGATGCTCTCCTCCCTGTGTCCCTGTGTTCTCATTGTTCAACACTTGCCTATGAGTGAGAACATGTAGGGATTGATTTTCTGTTCTTGTGTCAGTTTGTGAGAATGATGGTTTCCATATTCATCCATGTACCTACAAAAAACACAAACTCATCATTTTTTATGGCTGCATAGTATTCCAGGCTGTATATGTGCCACATTTTCCTTGTCCAGTCTATCATCAGTGGGCTTTTGGGTTGGTTCCAGGTCTTTGCTATTGTAAACAGTGCCACTATTAACATACGTGTACATGTTTCTTTATAGTAGAACAATTTATAATCCTTTGGGTATATACCCAGTAATGGGACTGCTGGGTCAAATGGAATTTCTATTTCTAGGTCCTTGAGGAAATGCCACACTGTCTTCCACAATGCTTGAACTAGTTTACACTCCCACCAACAGTGTAAAAGTGTTCCTATTTCTCCATATTCTCTCCAGCATCTGTTGTCTCCAGATTTTTTAATGATTGCCATTCTAACTGGCATGAGGTGGTATCTCAATGTGGTTTTGATTTGCATTTCTCTAATAATCAGTGATGAGCATTTTTCCGTATGTTTCTTGGCCTCATATATATCTTTTTTTAAAAAATGTCTGTTCATATTCTTCATCCACTTTTGAATGGAGTTGTTTGTTTTTTTCATGTAAATCTGTTTTAGTTCTTTGTAGATTCTGGATATTAGCCCTTTGTAAGATGCATAGATTACAAAAATGTTTTCCCATTCTGTTGGTTGGTGGTTCATTCTAATGATAGCTTCTTTTGCTGTACAGAAGCTGTGGAGTTTAATTAGGTCCCATTTGTCTATTTTGGCTTTTGTTGCCAATGCTTTTGGTGTTTTAGTCATGAAGTCCTTGCCTATGCCTATGTCCTGAATGGTATTGCCTAGGTTTTCTTTCAGGGTTTTTATGGTGTTAGGTCTTATGTTTAAGTCTTTAAGCCATCTGGAGTTAATTTTAGTGTAAGGTGTCAGGAAGGGGTCAGTTTCTGTTTTCTGCACACTGCTAGCCAGTTTTCCCAACACCATTTATTAAACAGGGAATCCTTTCCCCATTGCTTGTTTTTGTCAGGCTTGTCAAAGATCAGATGGCTGTAGATGTGTGGCATTGCCTCCAAGGCCTCTGTTCCCTTCCATTGGTCTATATCTCTGTTTTGGTACGAGTACCATGCTGTTTTGATTACTGTAGCCTTGTAGCATAGTTTGAAATCAAGTAGAGTGATGCCTCCAGCTTTGTTCTTTTTGCTTAGGATCATCTTGGCTATGCAGGCTCTCTTTTGGTTCCATATGAAGTTTAAGGTGGTTTTTTCCAGTTCTATGAAGAAGGTCATTGGTAGCTTGATGGGGATAACATTGAATCTATAAACTACTTTAGGCAGGTTGGCCATTTTCATGATATTGATTCTTTCTAACCATAAGCATAGAATGTAACTCTATCTATTTGTGTCCTCTCTTATTTCCTTGAGCAGTGGTTTGTAGTTCTCCTTGAAGAGGTCCTTTATATCCTTTGCTAGTTGTATTCCTAGATATTTTACTCTCTTTGTAGCAATTGTCAATGGGAGTTCACTCTTGATTTGGCTCTCTGTTATTCTGTTATTGGTGTATAGAAATGCTTGTGATTTTTGCACATTGATTTTGTATCCTGAGACTTTGCTGAAGTTGCTTATCAGTTTCAGGAGATTTTGGGCTGAGATGATAGGGTCTTCTAAATATACAATCATGTCATCTGCAAATAGACAATTTGACTTCCTCCTTTCCTAATTGAATACTCTTTATTATTTTTTTCTTGCCTAATTGCTCACGCTAGAACTTTCAATACTATATTGAATAGGAGTGGTGAGAGAGGTCATCCTTGGGTAGTGCCGGATTTCAAAGGGAATGCTTCCAGTTTTTGCCCATTCAGTATGATATTGGCTGTTCGTTTGTTGTAAATAGCTTTTATTACTTTGAGATATGTTCCGTCAATACCAAGTTTATTGAGGGTTTTTAGCATAAAGCGCTGTTGAATTTTGTCAAAGGGCTTCTCTGCGTCAATTGAGATAATCATGTGGTTTTTGTTTTTGGTTCTGTTTATGTGGTGAATTACATTTATAGACTTGCTTATGTTGAACCAGCCTTGCATCCCCAGGATGAATCCTACTTGATCATGGTGGATAAGCTTTTTGATGTGCTGTTGCAATTGGCTTGCCAGTATTTTATTGAAGACTTTTGCATCTATGTTCTTCATGGATATTGGCCTGAAGTTTTCTTTTTTTGTTGAGTGTCTGATGGGGTTTGGTATCAGGATGATATTGGTCTCATAAAATGACTTGGGATGGATTGCCTCTATTTGGATTTTTTGGAATAGTTTCAGAAGGAATGGTACCAGCTCCTCTTTGTACCTCTGGTAGAATTCGGCTGTGAACCCATCTGGACCTGGGCATTTTTTGGTTGGTAGGCTATTAATTGCTGCTTTAACTTTAACCCTTGTTATCAGTCTGTTCAAGGTTTCAACTTCCTGGTTTCAGCTTCGGAGAGTGCAAGTGTCCAGGAATTTATCCATTTCTTCCATGCTTACTGGTTTATGTGCAAAGAGTTGTTTGTAGTAATCTCTGATGGTAGTTCGTATTTCTGTGGAATTGGTGGTGATATTCACTTTTTTGTTTTTTATTGCATCTAGTTGATTATTCTCCCTTTTCTTTTTTATTAATCTGGCTAGTGGTCTAGTTTGTTTATCTTTTCAAAAAATCAGCTTCTGGATTTATTGATATTTTGAAGGTTTTTTTGTGTCTCTATCTCCTTCAGTTCTGCTCTGATCTTAGTTATTTCTTGTATTCTGCTACCTTTTGAGTTTTTTTTTTTTTATCTTGCTCCTCTAGTTCTTTCAATTTTGATGATAAGGTGTCGATTTTAGATCATTCCTTGCTTCTCTGGTGGGCATTTATTGCTATAAATTTCCCTCTAGACACTGTTTTAAATGTGTCCCAGAGATTCTGGTGTGTTGTGTCTTCATTCTCATTGGTTTCAAAGAACATCTTTATTTCTGCCTTCATTTAATTCTTTATCTAGTCAACATTCAAGAGCAGGATTTTCAGTTTCCATGTAGTTGTGTGGTTCTGAGTTTCAGAATTAGTTTCTTAATTCTGAGTTCTAATTTGATTGCCCTGTCGTCTGAGGGACTGTTTGTTATGATTTCCGGTCTTTTGCATTTGCTGAGGAGTGATTTACTTCAAATTATGTGGTCAATTTTAGAGAAGGTGTGATGTGGAGCTGAGAAGAATGTATATTCTGTAGATTTGGGGTGGAGAGTTCTGTAAATGTCTATCAGGTTTGCTTGTTCCAGGTCTCAGTTCAAGTCTTGGATATCCTTGTTAATTTTCTGTCTGATTGATCTGTCTAATATTGACAGTGGAGTGTTAAAGTCTCCCACTATTGTTGTATGGGAGTCTAAGTCTCTGTAGGTCATTAAAAACTTGCTTTATGTCTGGGTGCTCCTGTATTGGGTGCGTATATATTTAGGATCATTAGCTCTTCTTGATGCATTGATCCTTTTACCATTATGTAATGCCCTTGTCTCTTTTGATCTTTGGTCGTTTAAAGTCCATTTTATCAGAGACTAGGATTGCAACTCCTGATTTTTTTTGCTCTTCATTTGCTTGATAAATCTTCCTCCATCCCTTTATTTTTAGCCTATGTGTGTCCTTGCATGTGAGAACGGTTTCTTGAATACAGTACACTGATGTGTCTTGACTTTTTATCCAATTTGCCAGTCTGTGTCTTTTGATTGGGGCATTTAGTCCATTTATGTTTAAGGTTAATATTGTTATGTGTGAATTTGATCCTGCCATTTTGATGCTAGCTGGATGTTGTGCCTGTTAGTTGACTCATTTTCTTAATTATGTCAATGCTCTTTACCATTTGGTACGTTTTTGGAGTGGCTGATTCTGGTTGTTTCTTTCCTTATTTAGTGCTTCTTTCAGGAGCTCTTGTAAAGCAGGCCTGGTGGTGACAAAATCTCTCAGCAATTGCTTGTCCATAAAGGATTTTATTTCTCTGTCAGTTATGAAACCTAGTTTGGCTGGATATGACATTATAGGTTGAAAGTTCTTTTCTTTAAGGATGTTGAATATTGGCCCCCACTCTCTTCTGGCTTGTACTATTTCTGCTGAAAGAGCTGCTGTTAGTCTGATGGGCTTCCCTTTGTGGGTAAACTGACCTTTTTCTCTGGCTGCCCTTAGCATTTTTTCCTTCATTTCAACCCTGGTGAATCTGATGATTATGTGCCTTGGGTTTGCTCTTCTTGAGGAATATCTTTGTGGTGTTCTCTGTATTTCCTGGGCTTGTATTGTGGCCTACCTTGCTTGGTTGGGGAAGTTCTCCTGGATAATATCCTGGAGAGTGTTTTCCAGCTTGAATTCATTCTCTTCATCACATTCAGGTACACCTATCAAACATAGATTAAGTCTTTTCACATAATCCCATGTTTCTTGGAGGCTTTGTTCATTTCTTTTCACTCTTTTTTTCTATTCTTGCCTTCTCATTTTATTTCATTGAGTTGATTTTCAGTCTCTGATATCCTTTCTTCTGCTGGGTCGATTCAGCTATTGAAACTTGTGTATGCTTTGTGTAGTTCTCATGCTGTGTTTTTCAGCTCCATCAAATCATTTATATTCTTCTCTAAGCTGTTTATTCTAGTTAGCATCTCAGCTAATCTTTTTTCTAGGTTCTTAGTTTCTTTGCATTGTGTTAGCCTGTGTTCTTTTAGCTCTGATAAGTTTGTTATTACCCACCTTCTGAAGCCTGTTTCTGTCAATTCATCAGATTCATTCTCCATCCATCTTTGATCCCTTGCTCTTGAGGAGTTGTGATCCTTTGGAGGAGGAGAGGAGTTTCTGTTTTCGGTGTTTTCATCCTTTTTGTGCTGTTTTTTTTTTTTTTCCCATGTTAGTGGTTTTATGTACCTGTGGTCTTCGTAATTGGTGACTTTTAGGTGGGGTCTCTGAGTGGATATCCTTTTTGTTGATGTTCAATTTATTTCTTTCTGTTTCTTAGTTTTCCTTCTAACAGTCAGGTCCCTCTGCTGCAGGACTGCTGGAGGTCCACTCCAGACCCTGCTTGCCTGGGGATCACCCGCCATGGCTGCTGAACGGTAAGGGTTGCTGCCAGTTTCTTCTGTTATCTTCATCCCAGAAGGGTACCTGCCAGATGTCAGCCTGAGCTCTCCTTTATGAGGTGTCTCTTTTGGTATACAGGGGTTGGGGAGCTGCCTGAGGAGACAGTCTGTCCCTTATAGGATCTCAAGTGCTATGCTGGGAGCTCTGTTGTTCTGTGCAGAGCTGCTGGGCAGGTACTTTTAAGTCTGCTGCAGCAGAACTTATAGCTGCCTCTTTTCCCAGGTGCTCCGACCTCAGAAGGTCAGCTTTATTTATAAGTTCCTGACATGCTGCTGCCTTTTTTCAGAGTTGCCCTGCCCTGCAAGGAGTAGTCTAGTCACAGTCTGCCAGCAGAGGTGTTGCTGAGTTGCTGCAGGCTCATGGCTGCTGCTGTGTGAACTGCCTCGGTATTGGCGGAATGCCTTGGTAGCAGTGGACACCCTTCCCCCCACTGAGCTGGACCATCTCCGGTCTAGCTGCACTTGCTGTGAAACTCTCAATCCAGAGCATTTCAGATTGCTTGTTTTGTAGGGGTACTACCCACTGAGCCAGATTGCCTGGCACCCTGTCTCAGCCCCCTCTCTTTCAGTTGAATGGGCAGCTCTGTCTCCCAGGCGTTCCAGGCACCAGTTGAAATGGCCGCCCAGATTTGTGTGAGTTTTTGTGTCCCAACCCACAGCACCAGCTGTGCTGAAAACTCATGGCACTTTTTAGCTCGGGAATCTCCTGGTCTGTGGGCAGTGAAAACTTGTTTGGAAATGCAGTGAGCACTCACCCTCTGCTTTGTTCTTTCTGGTAACAGCACTCCGGAGCTGTTCTTATCTGGCCATCTTGGATCCTCAACATAACGTTAATCTCTGTTTTCTTGGTGCAAGAAATTTACTTTAGCAAATACTGCCTAACTTCCACTACTGGGGAAAACATACTTAAGAATAGTGGTAATATTAAACTGCCTAGTCACAGGATGTTTCTTATAAAAAATCTAATACATATATCAGTGGCAATCTAATTGATTCTTGAGTCCACTGGAGCCAGTTATCTTGTCTAAGAGTATTTAAAAATATTTTCACATTCTTTTGTTATTCCTCAGCTAAATAACAAAAGGATGAACAAATATGGCTTGTGAGAATGCTGTGGTCAAAGGTAGGGAGTAGATCAACTGGGGAGTAAAGGGAGCAAGAAAAGAGAGGCTGAGGTTGGGCTACTACCTCAGTCCAACTTCAGTCCCCTGAAACCAAGGTGTACACCCTCCTTATTTGTTCCTGAATTTGGAATTTCATAGGTGGATTAAACTGGACGTTAGGGGATATTGCCCTTTGTGGAGGATCACCAGGGTTTGATCTATCACCTTGAGCTCTATTTTTCTGGAGTGGTGAATAATCATCTCGTGAAGGAATGATCCAGTTCATATTACCTAAATTCTCACTAGACTTGTTGATAAATCAGACATTAAATCTATTAATTTAAAATGATAAGTGAAAGTTACAATTAAATCTGAAATGTCCCTACTGTCCAATAAGCCCAATCTCCTCCCAGAAGCGAGATCACAATATCTAAATGTGGCTTGATGAGGATTTTGGCCTGGTTGAGGGAGGGCATGGAAAGGTCATAAACTCTGTTAACAAGGGAATGCCCCCTCCACTTCACATGTTCCAAACCAATTATTAAGTGGTACAATCACAATCTCTCTGGACATAACTGAAGAAGCTGGCAAGGGCTAATTCCAATTCTCCTTTTTCTGGACTCTGACATGACTGCCCTTCAATTCGTTCCTGTCATTACATTATCCTTCCTACTTTAATAGATTTGCAGAACCTTTTATAACTTCCAATTTGATAACTTATTTTATGCTGATTGCATTTAAGCTTGGCTGCTTCCTAGGAAGACATTTTCCTCTTATTAGTAATATGTCACCCTGCTGGACCTTCAGGGAAGGTTTCCAGTAGCCAGCTGCTTTCATTCACAGGCAAGTTTTAATCTGAAAAGATCCCATTTGAAATGTTTTCTTGTTTTGTCCTTTTTATTCTTTCATGTCCATCTTGGTTCCCATCATCTTAGCTACTTTCACCCTCCTGGAGACTATTCATAAACATAATATACAAGTAGGATGTCTACTGCTCATGATATGCAATTTCCATAAAGATAACTGTTTACACTTTTCTTTCATATGCCAAAACATAAAACATACAAGTTATAACATGTAAAATATAGGACTTCAAATGTTTCAGTGAATCTTTACTAGACAACTTTCATTGAGACAATCTTTTTGTGGATTACATATCAATTAACATCAAATCATCATATCATTAGAGATGGCCTCAAAAATTCCTTCATTCTGTACTGAATAGAACAAATCAATAAGTTATACTTCTTTCCCAA
Source organism: Callimico goeldii (assembly GCA_963573925.1). Taxonomy (NCBI): domain Eukaryota; kingdom Metazoa; phylum Chordata; class Mammalia; order Primates; family Cebidae; genus Callimico; species Callimico goeldii. Next base: position 15,352 of record CAUYOR010100578.1, read on the forward strand.
GGTTTTCCAGAGTTCAATTGTGATTCAGGATAAACAAGAGAGCATCTAGGGCAGTTAAGATATGTGGGGGAACTTGTAACTTCCACATGTCAAATCAGGGCTATCTAAATTTATCTGAAAATTTAATGCTTGATCAATGTTTGCTAGTGTACATATAGTTATTAGAAAAAGAATCATGCTATCAGTTATGTCAAATGTGGCAATTCTTAACACATTCAGTATTCCCATTGAAGAAATATTGAAGAAAGCAGGCGAAAGGGGAAGATGGGTTAACATATGCACTACATATCCTCCTGTTGCATTGGAAACACACATGCACACATCTAATTATGTATGAATGGTAAATAAAGATCATCTACCCAGGTTACATGAACTTTTGCACAGATCCAATATTTAGGAAAAAAGAGTAAAGGTTATTTTGCTCCAGGTGTATTGAAAGGAGCTTTGGGAAGATAAATTTTAGTAGAACCAGTCAGTAAGGCTGTGCTTGCTAAGCGCCACAATAGGTAACTTCACTAAGCTATATCAATTAAGACAGCATTCACTTTAAAAAAAAATTGGAATGGAAGAAAAGGCTGGCTTTTTAATATGAGAATCTTTATTCTGTATACTCTAGATTACATTATTAACCAACACTGAAGCCTACTTGCTGCCGGCAGAGGGAGCTCAAAGACAAGTTGCCAACCTGCAGCAACATGTGGAGGATGAACTTTTTTGGGAGTGTTAGGTAGGTAGGGGCTGGAGGTATGAGATTGCTGGAGAACATACATCACTCGAAAAAAAAAATAGCCAAAAACATAATTGCCAAAAAAAGTACAGAGATGACATAAACTAAGCCAAGTTTGTGAATCTATTAAAAGGGTAATCTTTCTTTCTTTTTCTCTTTTTCTTTTTCTCTTCCTTCTCTTTCTCTCTTCTTTCTCTTTCATTCTTTCTTTTTTCCTCCCTCCCTCCCTCCCTCCCTCCCTCCCTCCCTTCCTCCCTTCCTTTCTTCCTTCTTTCTTTCTTTTTTTTTTAAATTATGCTTTAGGTTCTGGAGCACATGTGCAAATCAAGCAGGATTTTTGCATAAGTACATACATGGCAATGTGGTTTGCTGCCTCCACCCCCCTGTCACCTATATCTGGCATTTCTCCCCATGTTATCCCTCCCCAACCTCTCCACCTACTGCCATCCCTCCCCTAACCCCCCCAAAACACACCAGTGTGTGATGCTTCCCTCCTTGTGTCCACGTGTTCTCATTGTTAAACATCTCCCTATGAGTGAGAACATGTGGTGTTTGATTTTCCATTTCTGTGTCAGTCTGCTGAGAATGATGGTTTCCAGATTCATCCATGTCCCTACAAAGGACTTGAACTCATCGTTTTTTAGGGCTGCATAGTATTCTATGGTGTATATGTGTCACATTTTCCCTGTCCAGTCTATAATCGATGGGCATTTTGGTTGGTTCCAGGTCTCTGCTATTGTAAACAGTGCTGCAATGAACATACATGTGCATGTGTCTTTATAATAGAACGATTTATAATCCTTTGGATATATAAACAATAATGGGATTGCTGGGTCAAATGGAATTTCTATTTCTAGGTCCTTGAGGAATTGCCATATTGTATTTCACAATGATTGAACTAATTTACACTCCCACCAACAGTGTAAAAGTGTTGCTATTGTCCCCAGATTTTTTAATCATCACCATTCTAACTGGCATGAGATGATATCAGTTTTGATTTGTATTTCTCTAATGACCATTGATTATGAGCATTTTTTCATACGATTGTTGGCCTCATATATGTCTTCTTTTGAAAAGTGTCTGTTCATATCCTTCACCCACTTTTGAATGGAGTTGTTTGTTTTTTCCTTGCAAATCTGTTTTAGTTCTTTGTAGATTCTGGATATCAGCCCTTTGTAAGATAGGTAGATTGCAAAAATTGTTTCCCATTCTGTTGGTTGCTGGTTCACTCTGATGATAGTTTCTTTCACTGGGCAGAAGCTCTTCAGTTTAATTAGATCCCATTTGTCTATTTTGTCTTTTGTTGCCATTGCTTTTCGTGTTTTAGTCATGAAGTCCTTGCCTATGCCTATGTCCTGAATGGTATTGCCTAGATTTTCTTCTAGGGTTTTTATGGTATTAAGCCTTATGTTTAAGTCTTTAAAGCATCTGGAGTTAATTTTAGTGTAAGGTGTCAGGAAGGGGTCCAGTTTCTGTCTTCTGCAAATGACTAGTCAGTTTTCCCAAAGCTATTTATTAAATAGGGAATCCCTTCCCCATTGCTTTTTTCTGCCAGGTTTGTCAAAGATCAGATGGCTGTAGATGTGTGGAATTGCCTCCAAGACCTCTGTTCAGTTCCATTGGTCTATATCTCTATATTGGTACCAGTACCATGCAGTTATGTTTACTGTAGCCACGTAGTATAGTTTTAAATCAGGTAGAGTGATGCATCCGACTTTGTTCTTTTTGCTTAGGATTGTCTTGGCTATGTAGGTTCTCTTTTGGTTCCAAATGTATTTTAAGGTGTTTTTTTTCCAGTTCTGTGAAGAGGTCATTGGTAGCTTGATGGAGATATCGTTGAATCTGTAAATTACTGTGGGCAGTATGGCCATTTTTCACGATATTGATTCTTCTCAACCATGAGCATGGCATGTTTTTCTGTCTGATGTATCATCTCTTATTTCCTTGAGCAGTGGTTTGTAGTTCTCCTTGAAGAGGTCCTTTACATCCTTTGTTAGTTGTATTCTTAGGTATTTTATTCTCTTTGTAGCAATTGTGAATGGGAGTTCACTCTTGATTTGGTTCTCTGTTAGTCTGTTATTGGTATATAGAAATGCTTGTGATTTCTGCACATTAATTTTGTATCCTGAGACTTTGCTGAAATTGCTTATCAGTTTCAGGAGATTTTGGACTGAGACCATGGGGTCTTCTAGATATACTATCATGTCATCTGCAAATAGAGACAATTTGACTTCCTCCTTTCCTAATTGAATACCCTTTATTTGTTTTTCTTTCCTGATTGTTATGTCTAGAACTTCTAATACTATATTGAATAGGAGTGGTGAGAGAGGGCATCCTTGTCTTTTGCCAGATTTCAAAGGGAATGCTTCCAGTTTTTGCCCATTCAGTATGATATTGGCTCTGAATTTGTCATAAATAGCTTTTATTATTTGGAGATATGTTCCATTGATACCTAGTTTATTGAGAGTTCTTAGCATAAAGGGCTGTTGAATTTTGTCAAAGGCATCTGTATCTAGTGAGATAATCATGTAGGTTTTGTTTTTGGTTCTGTTTATGTGATAGATTATGTTTATAGACTTGCATATGTTAAACCAGCCTTGCATCCCTGGGATGAAGCCTACTTGATTGTGATAGATAAGCTTTTTGATGTGCTCTTGTAATCAGTTTGCCAGTATTTTACTGAAGATTTTTGCATCTATGTTCATCATGGATATTGGCCTGAAGTTTTGTTTTCTTGTTGAGTCTTTGCTGGGTTTTGGTATCAGGATGATGTTGGTCTCATAAAATGATTTGGGAAGGATTCCCTCTTTTGTATTGTTTAGAAAAGTTTCAGGAGTGGTACCAGCTACTCTTTGGACATCTGGTAGATTTTGGTTGTCCACCTGTCTGGACCTGGGCTTTTTTAGTTGGTAGGCTATTAATTGCTACCTCAACTTCAGCCGTTGTTATTGGTCTATTCAGGGTTTCAACTTCTTCCTGGTTTAGGCTTGGGTTGGTGCAAATGTCCAGGAATTTATCCATTTCTTCCAGGTTTACTGGTTTATGTGCATAGAGTTATTTGTAGTAATCTGTGATGGTAGTTTGCATTTCTGTGGAATCAGTGGTAATATCCACTTTATCATCTTTTATTGCATCTATTTGATTCTTCTCTCTTTTCTTTTTTATTAATGTGGCTAGCAGTCTGTGTATTTTGTTGATCTTATCAAAACACCCGTTCTTGGATTTATTGATTTTTTGAAGGATTTTTTGTGTCTCTATCTACTTTAATTCTGCTCTGATCTTAGTTATTTCTTCTGCTAGCTTTTGAGTTTTTTTTTTTTATCCTGTTCCTCTAGCTCTTTCAATTTGATGATAGGGTGTCAATTTTAGATCTTTTCTTGCTTCTTGTGTGGGAATTTATCGCTATAAATTTCCCTCTAGACACTGCTTTAAATGTTTCCCAGAGATTCTTGTTTGTTGTGTCTTCATTCTTGTTTGTTTCTAAGAACATTTTTATTTCTGCCTTCATTTCATTGTTTATCCAGTCAACATTCAAGAGACAGTTGTTCAGTTTCCACAAAGTTGTGTAGTTCTGTGTTAGTTTCTTAATCCTGAGTTCTAATTTGATTGCCCTGTTGTCTGAGAGACTATTTGTTGTGATTTCCTTTCTTTTGCATTTGCTGAAAAGTGATTTACTTCCAATTATGTGGTCAATTTTAGAGTAGGTACAATGTGGTGCTGTGAAGAATGTATATTCTGTTTATTTGGGATCAAGAGTTCTATAGATGTCTCTTATGTCTGCTTGGTCCAGATCTGAGTTCAAGTCCTGGATATCCTTGTCATTTTTCTGTCTTATTGATCTGTCTAATATTGACAGTGGAGTGTTAAACTCTCCCATTATTACTGTGTGGGAGTCTAAGTCTCTTTGCAGGTTGTTAAGAACTTGCTTTCTATATTTGGGTGCTCCTGTATTGGGTATGTATATATTTAGGATCCTTAGCTCTTCTTGTTGTGTTGATCCTTTTACCATTATGTAATGCCCTTCTTTGTCTCTTTTGATCTTTGTTGGTTTAAAGTCCATTTTATCAGAGACTAGGATTGCAACTACTGCCTTTTTTTTTTGCTCTCCATTTGCTTGGTAAATCTTCCTCCATCCCTTTATTTTGAGCCTATTTGTGTCCTTGCATGTGAGATGGGTTTCCTGAATACAGCACACTGATGGGTTGTGACTTTTTATCCAATTTTCCAGTCTGTGTCTTTTGATTGATGTATTTAGTCCATTTACATTTAAGGTTAATATTGTTATGTGTGAATTTGATTCTGCCATTTTGATGCTAGCTGGTTGTTTTGCTCATTAGTTGATGCAGTTTCTTCATTGTGTCCAAGGTCTTTACCATTTGGTACATTTTTGGAGTGGCTGGTACTGGTTGTTCCTTTCCATGTTTAGTGCTTCTTTCAGGACCTCTTGTAAGGCAGGCCTGGTGGTGACAAAACCTCTCAGCAATTGCTTGTTCATAAAGGATTTTATTTCTCCTTTGCTTATAAAGCTTAGTTTGGCTGGATATGAAATTCTGGGTTGAAAGTTCTTTTCTTTAAGGATGTTGAATATTGGCCCCCACTCTCTTCTGGCCTGTAGGGTTTCTGCCAAGAGAGCTGCTGTTAGTCTGATGGGCTTTTATTTATTTATTTTTTGTGGGTAACCCGACCTTTCTCTCTGGCTCCCCATAGCATTTTTTCATTCATTTCAACCATGGTGAATCTGATGATTATGTGCGTTGGGGTTGCTCTTCTTGAAGAATATCTTTATTGTGTTTTCTGTATTTCCTGGAGTTGAATGTTGGCCTGCCTTGCTAAGTTGGGGAAGTTCTCCTGGATAATATCCTGGAGAGTGTTTTCCAGCTTGGATTCATTATCCCTGTCACATTCAGGTACACCTATCAAACATAGATTAGGTCTATTCACATAATCCCATATTTCTTGGAGGCTTTGTTCATTTCTTTTCACTCTTTTTTCTCTAATCTTGCCTTCTCATTTTATTTAATTGAGTTGATCTTCAATCGCTGATATCTTTTCTACTGCTCGATTTATTCAGCTATTGAAACTTGTGTGTGCTTCATGAAGTTCTTGTGTTGTGATTTTTCCATCAAGTCCTTTATGTTCTTCTCTAAGTTTGGTATTCTATTTAGCATTTAATCTAACCCTTATTCAAGGTTTTTAGTTTCTTTGCATTGGGTTAGAACATGTTCCTTTAGCTCAGGGAAATTTGTTATCACCCACCTTCTGAAGCCTTCTTCTGTCAATTCATCAAACTCATTCTTCATCCTGTTTTGTTCCCTTGCTGGTGATGAATTGTGATCCCTTGGAGAAGTGTTCTGGTCTTTAATGATTTCATCCTTTTTGTGCTGGTTTCTTCCAATCTTCCTGAGTTTATCTATCTTTGATATTTGAAGTTGGTGATTTTGGATGGGGTCTCTGAGTGGACATCCTTTTGATGTTGATGTTATTTCTTTTTATTTTTTAGTTTTCCTTCTAATAGTCCGGCCCCTCTACTGTAGGACTGTTGGTGGTCCACTCCAGACCTTGCTTGCCTAGGAATCACCTGTGGGGGATGCAGAGCAGTGAGGATTGCTGCCTGATCTTTCCTCTGGTTGCTTCATATCAGACAGGAACCCACCATGTGTCAGCCTTAGCTCTCCTTTCTGAGGCTTTTTTTGGTTATTCATGGGTCAGAGAACAACTTTAGGAGAAAGGCTGTCCTTTGTCTGCCTGCAGAGGCTCTGGTGGGCTGCCTCAGACTAAGCCTGGCTTCTGTGTAGGCTTCCTCTGGTTTTTGTTTACATAGGTCAGATTAGACCCACCTTTGCAATGGCGGATGCCCTTCCCCCCACCGAACTCCATTGTCCTGTGTCAAGCTCAGACTGATGTGCTGGTTGCAAAACACTCAAGTTGAGAGGGCTTCAGTTTGCTTATCTTTGTGGGGCTGGGACCTGCCAAGCCGTAGCACCTGTCTTCCTGCTTTCAACTCTCCCTCTTCTTCAGGGGGCAGGTACATCCATCCCTCAGGTGCTCTCAGTGCTAGTCAAAATTGTCACCCAGATCTGTGCCCACAACTTGTGACAGGAGGCTGGCCAGAGCTGTTGCTCAAATATGTGTTGATAACTCGTGGCACTTTTCAGCCAGGCAGTGTTCTCCTGGATGGTGGGTTGCCATGACCATGGGAGAAGCACAGTATCTGAACTGGATTGCCAAGGGGGTAAAGTCCCTAACCCTCTGTCAAGTTGCACCTTCTGGGTGGGGCAGTACCCCACCCTGCCTCAGTTTGCCCTCCTTGGGCTACACCCACTGTCCAACCAGTCCCATTGAAATGAACCAGGTACCTCAGTTAGAACTGTAGAGATGATTAACTTTCTGCATTTCTCTCACTGGGAACTGCATTCCGGAGATGTTACTATTCAGCCATCTTGGTGAAGTCCCCCATTAAACTTTTAATGGCATTTCATCATATGAAAATGATCCAATTGCATATTCAAGAAGATATTTTTGTATTAATTTATGTTTAACCTTTAGGGTATTTTTTAAAAGTGCTGTTGGCTCTCAAATGAGTTAGAAAAAAAGTTTTGAAAATATTTGAATTCATTTCAGCAGTATTGAAATAAGTTCATTATCTTTCAAAGGGTTCCTCAGTCATTATATTAGCTTAAATATTACATGCTGACATACACCATACTCAGTATACATAAACACATTTTACAATATACATTTTTTCTGGTCTATGTCTCTGTATTTCTTAGCTTTCTTTTCTAGCAACTGGAACCATGCCTGGCATATACTACATACTCAAAAATAGTTTTAATTAACTGAACAGCACTACATAGTTTTATATAATTATATTTCCGTACATTATGACATAACGTTAAATGTTATATTGACCTAGAGGAAACAGACTTTCAAGAAAGTAAAAACTTCAAGAAAGAAACAGTGCTATTTTAATGAGTTATTGATGAATTGCTCCAGGATAGCAGAAAAGCATTTATATACTGCAGCTAGTTTAAAGACAGGTGACCTTTTAAGAGATTAGTTAACCTTTCAGCAATTTTGGAGAGTTACTGTTTTGAAAGATAAAGGTCAGAGCTGAACTCAGAATGCAGTTATTGCCTTCCCTATGTTTGTTGCCATGCCTTTAATTTCCAATAAATTAATTCAAACCATAGAGCCACTGTAAAGGCAGATTTATTTTTAAAATAAAAGCAATCCTAGTTGCAAGTATTGTTCATGTATTAGATATAAATAGTCAAAATATGAAAACTTAAAAACCTTAACCCATTTGGAAATTTCACTTGTAGTCCCATTTCATTCTAAAAGCTGCTAAGACAAAAAAGTAAGTTTAGTTGAAGAAATACACATGTTGCTCACGGTTATATTTTTCTTTTTTAAAAAACTTATTTCACTTTTTTGATTCATCCACAAAATCGTTTTTGTTTTTCAGATTTAATCTTTCTAATAATCTTCCTCTAAGTCCTTGTAGTCATAAGTCTGATGTTTACATATTTTCTTACCACTGTTAACACCGAAAGGAAAATTGGGCTGTGTTTAGAACACAGTAGTGAAATAGCATTCCTCTGCCAATTTTTCAAATACTTGAAATTTCTGCAGAGGAAATAGCCTAAAACTATTTTAACATTTGTAGATTTTGGTCAGCTTATAATAAGCAAAGGATCATTACCCTGACCTACCTGCTCTTTTTCTTCTTTGTAGTTTCCTATATACATATTTTTAAATGCATGTAATTTACTTCTAAAGAAAACACCTTCTAGTTTGGAAATAAAGAAAACGTGTTTTCCTGCTAGATTTGATGATATTTACAGAGAGGTCAAGCCAGTTTTATATTACCTGGACATATAACTTAGTTTCTCATGTTTTATTCATATTCAACCATGAAACAAATATGGATAATACAGCACCCAGACTTAAGAAAGCATAAAAAAACCCAAAGGATAAAAATCATATTGTAACAACTAAAGTTCTATTAAAGGAACTAGCAATATTTTGGAGATGGTAATAAACATACTGGCAGAGTTTTCACCTATTCAACAATCTGTCACTTTTACAGTTAATTTCACTTTATATGGTAATTGTAATTCACTAGTTCTCCATCATTTTAACATCAATGTAGTCTTAAAACTGAAAGAAACGTTGAGTGACATTTGAATTGTCTGGTCATTCATTAAATAAGCACAGACAGGAAAGATGAAGAAAATTAAGATAGGTAAAATATGTTTTTAATAAAGAAGACACATTAGTGTGGGTTTTTTTTTTTTTTGGCAGTGTTCCTTAGTATTGACTTTCTGATTGTTCTATATGAAAGTCTCTCTGTGTGTGGGGATGGCATTAAAAATGAGCATGATCCTCATTGGTAAACAATTCTGTAAAAGGGCTACATTGAGAACAACTCCCAGATAACATCTCGCATTTTAAAAAGTCAGGAGGTAGCTTTTGGTTTAGTAACACATCCCTCCATGTCACCATTTTAGTATCTTTGAGTGTGTGCACTTTGTACTTTGTGGTCTGTGATGACAGTGAAATCTTCTGTATGATATCACATTTCGGGCAGCTGAATAGAGGATTGGACAAAGACACAGTATCAAGTGGCGTGCACCTTATACCTTAAACCCTCATTATACTGTTAGGGTGCATTGTACTTAATTTTGGTTTTGAGTCTATTTTTGAAGATTTCCAACTTTTTAAAATAATTAATATTATATAACTATCTTAGAGTTCTTCCAAAGAATACAGAGAAAAATGTTCTTTTGTTTTAAAGTAACAGAATAAAACTCAGTGTATCTTAACTGTAATTGTATAAGTCCACTAAATATTTTATATCTCAGATACATTATGGGTTCTTATTTTTAAAATGTCTTTACACTTTTTGCTATAATCTTAAGAGTTACTGCACTACCATCAAACACTTCCAACTATACTAAAGACCACGGAGCTATCAAAAAATGCTATAATAACATTATAATTCCTTGAATTTCTTATTGAAATGGTACAAGTATTGCATAATTATTTCAAGAATGTACAAAGGAAGTCTATCTTTAAAGCCTTCCTTTAGCTTTCATTGAGAAGAATTATGATTTCAGATTTTTAAATTTTCCATCTATCATAAGAAAGAGAAAAATATTAGTAAGGTTAGACTTTTTATAATTATTAAAAAATAAAACCAAAGATACATATAACTACTGCTACAATATCCAATATGGTGGCCACTAATAGTAGCCACATATGGATATTAAGCACCAGAAATATGCTCAAATTAATATGTAATGTAAGCATAAACTACACATATTTTGAAAACTCAGTATGAAAGCAAAACAAAAAAGACTATAAGCTATCTCATTATGATTTATATTGATTTCATATTGAAATGTTCAATATTAATACATATTTGATATACTGGATTAAATAGAATAGATGATTAAAATTAATTTTACCTACTTTGACATTTTCAATTTAGCTGTAAGAAATTCTAAAATTACATATACGGCTCATGTAATTGTATTACACAGCACTGCTCTAGAATATAATAATGATGGTGAAATTTATTGTATATGTAGAATGTCAAACAGTGACTATCAGTGTTATATCTTAGCTAATTTTCTGAAACTCAGAATCAACTTGTGAAACATGCATTTCTTAGTAGATGAAAAGATGCATAATATTCTTGCCCAGTTGGTGATATGGTAGACTTTATGACACAATGTATTTCTTTTTTTGTTTTTCTTGAGGTGGAGTCTCACACTGTCGCCCAGGCTGGGGTGCAGTGGTGCAATCTCAGCTCATTGCAACCTCCACCTCCCAGGTTCAAGTGATTCTCCTGCCTCAACCTCCTGAATAGCAGGGATTACAGGCATGTACCACCATGCCCGACTAATTTTTATATTTTTAGTGAGATAGGTTTCGCCATGTTGGCCAAGGTATTCTTGAACTCCTCACCTCAGGTAATCTACCTACTTCCACCTCCTGCTTCTCATTCTTAAGAATGAGAGTCTCATTTTAGTCCTTATGGTATTTGTGTTTCAAAGTTGACCTGATACAAAAAGGTTAATTATGTTTTTTTATTAAGAGTTCTAACAAAATTCATTTTGACTATCCCTTTATTATTATTCTAGTACATTATTAATAAAATTACTTTGAAAAATTAAGAGTCTAAATTAGAGCCAGGCAACAACTGATTACATTTACTTCCTAGTAACTGCAGGTAAGAATTTTTTTTAATCTTAAAAATAATTTTAAAATATATTTTATAAAGATATTTTGTTCCAGCAGATGGCACTTAATAAATTATATACTTAGCTGTCTAGAACTTTGTCACTTCTGTGGTAAGGGGGTTGCTAGGGAATGAATGATTGCCATTCATTTTGAATGGCTATGTGATTAGCTAAAACACTTACATTTTATTTCTAACATAGAAAAAAATAGATATTGGAAAGACATATACTATTCCCTGCCAACATTCACACTTTTCCCTCTAATTTGGGATTAAAAGCTTTAAAAAAGTGCTTCAAATACTTATCATTTGCAAATATGATTTAAATTGCAGCAGGATTAAAAATGTGCTTACTCCTTACTTATATTGAAATGTACTAGTCTGTACTTTTCACTTTTTCTGCACTCTCTAAGCCTACTCTCAGGAATCTCTCTCCCACCTGGTTATTAGAGCAAAGGGACTCTTAAACTCATTAGTTATGTGTATCTTGATCAGTTACTGTTTCAGACAGTTTTCCTCCATTTTAACCAGTCTTTAGTCACCTCCTTATCCCTCTTTCTGTCTCAAAAAGACCTCTGAATGTGAGAAGTTTCTGTGACTCCTGGTTACGGAGAAGGAGACTCCATAACATAACAGAGAGGTTTTTCTCTTGGTCCTTGAATTGGACTAAATTGTAAAACTGTTGGGTTGAGCCATTTCTAAACTGCTTGCACTTATATCTGTCAAATGATCACTGATAAAATTTTCCATTATTTTGTTGGGTGAGTACCTAGTGATTCTTTCTGCCAAACCCAGTTTGAATTATATAGACTTTGCAGACTCTTGTTCAGTTTTAGTCAGGTACTCACCTGGAGTGTGGCTCAGGTTATCCATCCATTATCCTCTGTGACAAGGTCATCTCTTCCCTTGCGTGAAGGTCCTGTGGATCTCAACTCAGCCTTGAACCATGCTGGAAATTGAAGGATTATTTTGCCTCTGATTCTCTCTTAGCCTGCTATGTCATAGTGCCATTTTTAGTTTGCTTTCATTCATCGGACTTGATTTAAGAATTTCTGTTGCATCATCATCTCCCAGAATTCTAAAGTGGATCAGGGCACAATCTGTAGAATTTCCATCCAAATTATGTATCACTGCAATTGCTAAGATATTCTCCTGGAGTATAGGCACTAGAACATATTTGTTTGATTATGTCAAACAAATTCCCTTCAACTATCCCTTCCATTTCTCTCCCCTCCCTTCTAGGAATGGAATCACTCTATTTTACTTTCTCTTTACATCCAGCACAAATACCCCCTCTGCCATCAAAGCCTTTTCCTTCCTTTGATTACATTAATTTCTCTCAGTCCTTGAAATTAAAAAAAAAAAAAAATCACTGACTAGAGATTGTATATAGTAAAAATCTAACTATGAAATTAAAATGATTGATATTTTAATACCATTATAAAATTACTTAAATAAGGTTACAAACAACTAGGAGAAAATAAGTTATAATTTGTGATAATAATGTTAATTACAAATTCAGCTTCATTTGGCTAGGAAAAAGCACCTTCACTCTTCTTGGTATTATGTTTTTTGTTGGGCTATAACTCAAGTTTCTAATGATTTATTTACTGTAGAAATAGCAAATTCTGAACAAACACATAATTTTGTAAACAAATTATCTAAAATCGCAGTGCAAAGTACAAGGATGAATGAAAGACAAATTATTATGCATATGAAAAAAATAAGGTTAAGCACAGTGTTTCATGCCTATAATCCCAGGACTTTGGGATGTCGAGGTGGGTGGATTGCTTGAGCCCAGGAGTTCAAGACAAGCTGGGGCGACAAGGTGAAACTCTGTCTCTACAAAAAATACAAAAATTTTTAGCCAGATGTGGTGGTGCATGCCTGTAGTCCCAGCTACTCAGGAGGCTGAGGTGGGAGAACAGCTGGAGCCAGGGAAGCAGAGGTTGCAGATCATACTACTGCACTCCATCCAGCCTAGGGGATAGAGTGAGACCCTGTCTCAAAACAAACAAACAACAATAACAATGCCAAAATTCAAAACCAGATGACATTTTTAAATAAATTAGGATATATTTTCTCTTTAAATTATTTATTTATGGAACAAGAGAATGTTTCAGAACTTAAATTAGACATTAAAATTATGTAATAAGTAAAGTAGTAGAAACAATTTAAAACTGGAATCTGAGGAATGTACTGAGGTAAGGAGAGACCTGAGGTACAGTACATACTTAATGGAGTAGCTAAAGTTTAGGTAATAGAACTTGAATTAAAGCAGTGGAAGCAGAAACTAGCAATGTATTTAAGAAATTGAATGCTGCAGTAGATGAAGTGGAAAGAGCATGGGTAATAGTGTCAACCATATTTGTGACTGAAACCCACACATTTTTACTACTTATCAGACCCTTTGAAATTTCTTTAACCTTTGTTCCCTATTTTATTTCTTTTTTTTTTCTATTCAAACATGAGAATAAAAATAACTGACAAAACTATTGTAAGGATTAAGAAAAATTAAATGAGAAAATGTAAGCGCAGTGTCTAGAAATTTACAGAACCTGAAACATTTTAAATACTGACAGTACTAGGTATTTGAATGGAAATGAAAAAGGGAATAAATTAGTGGATACAGGAGAATATTGATAGTATCATGAATCAGGAAGAGCAAACACGTTTAAGATGGAAGTAGGCAAACCAGGAGCTGAAATGTCCATTACTCCGCTCTAGGCTTGATCCCAAACCAGAAATGGGTTTGTGAGGCTTTATGTCATTTGCAAGCGTTTTTATTTGCTTTCATTTCACCTAGAAGAGGAATAGACATGGTCTTCTACTGTTTGATTGTGCATAGCTCCTTGATTAAGGTCAGAAAGCAAATTTGCCAAAGTTTATTTATTTGCTCTCAGACGAAGAGAGCTCAGAATGTAGAGAGAGAGGATGAAGCTTTTATAAAAAGCTTTAAATGGATGTATTGACTAATTCTAGTTAATTTTAGATCATTTCACACACACACACACAAAAAACACTTGTTTTATTCCTTGATACATTGGCATTGTTATGCACCTTTAGAAAATATGCCTCAGAGGCTGGGCGTTGTGGCTTACGTCTGTAATCTCAGCACATTGGGAGGCTGAGGTGGACAGGTACCGAGGTCAGGAGATAGAGACCATCCCGGCTAACACGGTGAAACCCCGTCTTTACTAAAAATACAAAAAATTAGCTGAATGTGGTGGCCCGCGCCCGTAATCCCAGCTACTGGGAAGGCTGAGGTGGGGAAATCGCTGGAACCTGGAGGCGGAGGTTGCAGTGAGCCGAGATTGTGCCACTGCACTCTAGCCTGAGCGACAGAACAAGGCTCCATCTCAAAAACAAACACACTTCAGAAAGTGTCATAGGCTTTTCTGTGTTATTCCATGCATTGCTATTGTCCACTATTATTGCTCTAATTCAAGTTTTGACTACCTAGTGTTTAAATAGTCCCTTAAGGATTCATTACCTCAGATCTCTCACTTGCTCTTTCAGTTTTTATGTAGTTCTGAAAATCTGAAGAAAGGCCATCTGTAGTTTTTCCGATAAAAGCAGTATCTCCCGTATCCGGAAAATTCTCCCAACCCTTTGGTTCAAATGGGAGCTTTTATTTTTCTTAGAATCCTCAGTTTTGGAAATAAGAACTTAATCTAAGTTATGCTTAGGCCAGACACAGACATCTGACTCAAAGTGGGCAAATCAACACTCATTCCCAGGCTAGTGATCTGTGCTTTCTTTTTAATAGTGAAAATATGAGGAAGTAGAGCTTTTGGTAGTCCTGGACATTGTCATTTTAAAGAAGCTGATCTGGTCTACCTATAAAAGAAGGATCATACAGAAATGACAGACAAAAGAGAGCAGTGAAAGGAAAAACAAGATGGGTAAAGGACAAAGAAATGAGAAGGAGAAAGAGGGTCAGAGTGATGGATGGAGAGAGGAAAGGAGGAGAAAAAGAGAATGGGGTAGGAAAGAGACATGGTTCAGTGAAATTTTCTTTTTCACTTAATAATTTGTCTAGTTAGGTTTATCTAATTTATAATTGAATAAGTTTTCACTATTACATCTCGATTTTCTGGAATTTATATAAATATTCCCACAGTGCTCACAATAATTTTTTTTCTTTCTTTTTTTTTTTTTTTTTTTTTTTTTTTTTTTTGAGACAGGGTCTCACTTTGTCTCCCAGGCTGGAGTGCAGTAGTGTGATCATGGCTGAATGCAATGTCAGCCTCCTGGGCTTAAGCATCTGCCTTAGCCTCCAGGAAAGCTAGAACCACAGGTTCTAGAACCACCATGGACACCTAATTTTTTCATTATTTTATAGAGACAAGGACATAGTATGCTGCCTCGGCTGGTCTTGAACTCCTGGGTTCAAGCAATCCACCTATTTTGGATACTCAAAGTGCTGGTATTACAGGCATGAGACACCACACCTGAACTATGATGATGAAATAAGTTTCACTAACATGTTATTTTGGGAGATTTATATACTGTTCTTATTTTCAAATTACATTTATACTTTAGTCACAAAGAATTACTGAACACTGATCTCAAATATTTTTTCACCTTTATAAAAATTCAATATTCATTATGTGAATAAAGAATTTTTCACCTTAAATATCTGTTGTAGGAGCTGCAATTTGAAAACAAATTAAAATAATGATATTGCTGAAAATTTTCTCTCTCTCCTTTTATGTAATATCCCACCTTAGTATTTTCTAACTGTAGCTTTCACATACTTTGACTCTTATATTCTTGGTCTAACTTCTAAATTGTATACTAGCAAGATAATTTAACTTACTTGTTTATACAGACTATCATCATGTTCTTTCTGAGACTTCCAAATTAAATAGGGTTCTTTTATAATGATTCATGCAGCAGAGTAAATTGCTAACTTACATATGAATCTCATCGAATTAGTGAAAGTATTGAACAAATGAGCAAGCCTATTACATGTTTTAACATTTTGTCAGTTCTGTTCAATTGAATAACTGATATGGCAAAGTTTTTAAAATGCTAAAAAGTTGTAGTGTTACTAAGAAAAATATATCGAATAGGCTGTTTTCTATTATAATTATAATTTTATCATCTGTGGCATGTTTTTCTCCTTCCAATCAATTGTGTCTATTTTAACACATAATCATTTTAAGAACTAACAACAGAAAGAAAAGTAAAAACCTGTTTGATATTCAATGTGGAAAATTGTCATTGGTGATTATTCCTAGTATGATACATTGGGGTAGATGATAATGTTCATTCTATTAAAGGTGGTAACTGTTACTGCGGATGGCTTAATTCTTACAAATGAAGCATAGGTGAATAACTAAGCAACATATATCTTCTTTGATCAAAATAATCCTTTCTTACTTTTTATCTTGTTTTAGCCATTTTTTTCTTTCTCCTTTTTTCGCCATTCCTTCTTGCCTCCCACAAATGTTTATTGAGTGCTCCCTCTTTGTTTAGGACTCTGCTAGAACGAGACAAGTAAATAAAAAATTGTAAAACAAGGCATATTCTTTTATAGGGTTAGGACTTGGTTTTAAGGTTGCAAAATTCATACAAGAAAGCTTCCAAACTGTGTATACTGGGTGTCAGAAAACGTGACCCCAGGGAAAGAAAACTTAACTAGCATGTATCAGGAAAAAAAAGGGTTAGTATGGTGGGAAAATATTTCCAGAGAAGAAAATATCCTTCTCTAAGGTAAAGAGATGTGTTAGAACATCATGAACATGGCACTTTAATGTTAATAAAAATAATTCAGAAATGTACTTGGAGTGTTACACAGACTCTTGATCACAAAAAACTTGTAAACCATGTTAAGAAATTTGACTTAGAACAATTTAAGGGTTTAAACAAGAGATTGATATGGTCAGACTTGCTGATAATTACCTTGATAATTACTTTGGCTCCTGGTAAGTGGTTGGTGTGGGCTATTAGGTCCAAGGACACCAGTCTCACAAAAGTTTGTAGGTGTGATAGTGGTCAGAATAGGATAGCAGCAACAGACAGTGAGAAAATAAAAGAGCATAGGAAGCAATTTTAAAGGTAAAATTAATAGAAATTAACAATTATCTTAGGAATTAAAAATGAAAACAACAATGAATCCAAAATATATACTTACGTTAAAGTGCCTTTCTCTATCATAAGGAGTGTTGAAGGTAAAGTAGTACAGGAAATGAAGTGTATATAAGAATGTGACAGTAAACATTTAATGGGACTTACACAGAAGATTAACATTTTATAGAGCATAGAGATAAGTAAACATCCCACGTGTGTCTGCATTGACATACCTAGAATACCTAAAGTCCAAAGGCCTAGGTCAAGACAGCATAGAAGAGGTCAATAATGTCCTTAATAAAGATTTCAACCTATGTTTTTTTTTCTTGTATAGGATCAGTTTATTTGGATCAGAACATTTTTCGGAATGAGCCAAATGTCTAAGTTATTCATGATCACCATTTACATGATATAATGGAATCCTTACTCAAACCCAGATAGTTCCTTTTTTCACACTATCATGTACATTTTATTGTCTGCCTAATCTGGATATGCAAATTAAAGATGAACTAAAACAAGCAATGGGAAAAGGATTCCCTGTTTAATAAATGGTGTTGGGAAAACTGGCTAGCCATGTGCAGAAAGCAGAAACTGGACCCCTTCCTGTCACCTTACACCAAAATTAACTCCAGATGGATTAAAGACTTAAACATAAG
>CAUYOR010100579.1:0-24629 GCA_963573925.1 Callimico goeldii
TTTTTAACCTTCCACACGAAAGATGCAACAGTTGTGAGGCCTTTGTGCTCTCTGGTCAGAGCTGCGTACAGGACAATAAAGGAGGCAGCTAATCTGTAACAAAGGTCAGGGAGGAGGAGGAGGTCTGGTCTCTGGGAGACTGAGGCAGGAGGATTACTTAAGCTCAGGAGTTCTTTTTTTTTTTTTTGAGATGGAGTCTGGCTCTGTCGCCCAGGCTGGAGTGCAATGGCATGATCTCTGCTCACTGCAACCTCTGCCCAACCTCTGCCTCCCGGGTTCAAGCAATTCTCCTGCCTCAGCCTCCTGAGTAGCTGGGCTTACAGGTGCGTGCCACCACGCCTGGATAATTTTTGTATTTTTGGTAGAGACAAGGTTTCACCATGTTGGCCACGCTGGTCTTGAATTTCTGACCCCAGGTGATCCACCCGCTTTGTCCTCCCAAAGTGCTGGGATTACAGGTATGAGCCACTGAGCCCAGCCAAATAGCCCTTTTTTGAAAGAAAAAGACCACCTCGACTAATGAGACCATTGTAACTATGCATTAAAGCCTCATATAGAAAGATGTTGAGGGCCCAGGCACGGAGGCTCACGCCTGTAATCCCAGAACTTTGGGAGGCTGAGGTGGGCAGCTCATGAGGTCAGGAGATTGAGACCATCATGCTAACATAATAAAACCCCTTCTCTACTAAAAAATTAAAAAAAAAAATAGCCAGGTGTGGTGGAGTGTACCTGTAATCCCAGCTACTCAGGCTGGGAGAATTGCTTGAACCCAGGAGGCGGAGGTTGCAGCAAGCCAAGATCACGCCACTGCACTCAAACTTGGGCAACAGAGTGAGACTCTGCCTCAACAAGAAAGAAAGTAAGAAAGAGAGGGAGAGAGAGAGAGAAAGAAAGAAAAAAGAGAGGAAGGAAGGAAGGAAGATGGATAGATGCTGAAATTCTGGTAAGCAAGTGAGCTGAGATGGTGCCATTGCACTCCAGCCTGGTGAAAGAGCAAGACTCTATCTCAAAAATAAATTAATTAAATTAAATTAAAATCTTGGTCATCCAAAGAAAGAAATTCCGGTAAGCTTCCCTAAACTTTCTATGCGCGTGGTCCTGAACTTCCAGACTTCAGAACACCGACTTCCATTCTTTGGAATCCGTGCTTCCGGGGTGGCTGTACTTAAACTTTGCACTTGAATAAACTCTCCTTCAACTAGGTTCCGGCCCTTTTGATTATTTTAGGCTGACACCTGCATGGATCCCTGCAATGAGCCAGCCTATGTCTAGCTGCTTGGGGGTCTTGGGAAAGGGGGCCCAGCAGTGATGCCTTGCTGAGGTCATGGGGTTGGAGGCCGCACTGAAGCATGGGTTGAAGAGTCTCTGAAGTCCTGAGGCCACACCCCATCAATGGGCTCCTCGGCACCTCCTCCCAAATCACCAGGGCCATGTCTGAGCATCTCTCTAACTCAGGGATTCTCCTGCTCACTGACAAATGTCCATGAAGCCAGAAATTAGCAGCCCACAGATCACTGCCAGATGTTCTGTGGGGGCTCCCCAGGGTCCACATCTTCCTCACCTTTCCCTTCCCATTCTCACTGGTATTCAGCCTATTCTAGCAATCTCTCCATCATGCAAGGCAGACACAAGAGGTGCCCCATTTCAATGGCCAGCATTTCTTCTCTGTGACTTTCTCCCGACTTCCACTGTTGCCTGATAAATTTTGAGGGTAAATTATGCAGTTTGTGGCCAGGTGTGGTGGCTCATGCCTGTAATCCCAGCACTTTGGGAAGCCATAGGTGAGCAGATCACCTGAGGTCAGGAGTTTGAGACCAGCCTGACCAACATGGAGAAACCCCATCTCTACTAAAAATTTAAAAAATTAGCCAGGCATGGTGACAGATGCCTGTAATCCCAACTACTTCGGAGGCTGAGACAGGAGAATAACTTGAACCCGGGAGGCAGCAGTTGTGGTAAACTGAGATTGTGCCATTGCACTCCAGCCTGGGCAACAAGAGCAAAACTCCATCTCAAAATAAAAATTAAACAAAATTCGGTTTGCTATCAACTTCTGCCATAGGATGGGCTTTATCTCCAGGTTTGGTTTCAAGAATTGCTTTAGGGCGGGGCTCGGTGGCTCACGCCTGTAACCCCAGCACTTTGGGAGGATGAAGCAGGCGGATCACTTAAGGTCAGGAGTTCGAGACCATCCTGGCCAACATGGTGAACCCCCCGCCTCTACTAAAAATCCAAACTAGCCAGACACACCTGTAATCTCAGCTACTTGGGGGGCTGAGGCAGGAGAATCACTTGAACCTGGGAGGTGGAGGTTGCAGTGAGCTGAGATCGTGCCACTACACTCCAGCCTGGGCAACAGATAGAGACTATCTCAAAAAAAAAAATGGTTTTAGGTCAAAGTGCTCATGCAGCTGTGAAAGGAAAATATCTTGAGCTCCCAAAATCACTGAGCTGAGGGAAACGTCAAGCTGGGAACTGCTTAAAGTACACCTGCCTCCCATTCCGCTCCAAGTTTCCCCTGTGCTCCCTGAGATCAATGCAAATCTGACTGCCTCCTTTGGAAAGGCTAATCAGAAACTCAAACGAAACCGACCACTTGTCTCTTTCCTGCCCAGGACCTGGAAGCCCCTCCTGCTTTGAGTCCCGCTTTTGCTTCAAGTTTTCCCAACTTTCCTGACCAAAACCAACGTTCATCTCTGGTCTCCTTAAAATGTATACAACCGAGCTGTGCTCTGACTGCCTTGGGTACATGTCATCAGGATCTCCTGAGACTGTGTCATGGGTGTGCATCATCAACCTTGACAAAATAAACTTTCTAAATGACCTGAGACCTGTCTCAAATTTTCAGAGTTCACAGTCAACCAAGCGCACGTAGGAGAGCTGTCCACGCCATCCGAGCATTTGCAACTGTGCGAATGGTAGTCTTGTGAGCGAACTTCATCAGGAAGCCGTGTCTGTTAAGGGCAGGATTCCCCCTTCCCCCAAAAAAGCATCTCTGTTCACTCTTAGTGGAGTGTAAAACTCCCTTCACAAATCAGTGAAAACTAAATGTCAGAAACATTGCTTTTCAGAAGACATTCAGGAAGCGAATGTGTGGAGCAGCTGTGCAGAAATAACAAAATGTGCGTTTTCCTTCCAGACCAGCTTATCTGCAGTGACTTCCTGGCACAGGTGCGAAGGGATTATTAAACCAGGCAGAAACATGTCTCAGTCCCCAGTAAATGTTCCTTTGCGTACTAGCATACATCGTCCACACCAGTGGCTTTTTCCAACACAACCGGCTTTGGCCAGCTTCGTCCCGTGCATCCCCTCCTGGACGCCCGTTGTGACATTCCTCAGCCATCCTGCCTGTCTAGAAAGGAGCACAGGTGGAGCTGCCTGACTCATGAGCCCCCAAACTTGCTCTGACTAAGGTTTTGTTGTTTTTTGTTTTGGAGACAGGGTCTCTCTCTGTCACCCAGGCTGGAGTGCAGTGGCACCATCTTAGCTCTCTGCAGCCTCGACCTCCCTGGGCTCAGTGACCCTCCTACCTCAGCCTCCAGAGTAGCTGGGATTACAGGCATGCACCACCGTGCTTGGCCAATTCCTGTATTTCTTGTAGAGATGGGTTTTTGCCATGTTGGCCAGAATGGTCTTGAACTCCTGGGCTCAAGCAATCCACCTGCCTTGGCCTCCCAAAGTGCTGGGATTACAGGCGTGGGCCACCGTGCCTGGCTGAGACTAAGGTTTTCATAGGGTGCAAATCCATCAGTGTAATTTTCAGCTGTTTCCACCACAGCTATGCCGATTGTTTTCCACCAAGACACTTCCTGAATATTCATGTTCACCTTTAGAGCTCAGTCCTTCCTGCTATATTCCAGCTCTTTCATAACCAACAAGCCACTCCTTGGCATATGGCGGCTTCTGCATTGCCAGCTACACTCCATCCATTCCTGGTCAAGACCTCCCTCCCAACGCCACACACCACTGGCCCGTGTTTTCCATATTTCAATGGCTGTTGATAATCGCAGTTATTGTAAATCTTCAACTGTTTGTCTTTCTTTTTTTTTTTTTTAACACAGAGGGGGTCTTGCTATGTTGGCCAGGTTCATCTTGAACTTTTGATCTCAAGCAATCCTCCCACCTCAGCCTCCCAAAGTGCTAGGATTAGAAGCATGAGACACCGCGCACAGCCCAACTGCTTGTCTTTTGATTCTCTAAGTCATGGGGTCTTCCCAGCATTACTGACACTTTCTGCACTATAGACATACAGTCTGTCTTTCTTTCTTTCTTTTTTTTTTCTCTTTTGAGATGGAGTTTCACTCTCGTGCCCAGGCTGGAGTGCAATGCTGCGACCTCAGCTTATCACAACCTCTGCCTCCTGGGTTAAAGCAATTCTCCTGCCTCAGTCCCGTGAATAGCTGGGATTACAGGCATGTGCCACCACGCTTGGCTAATTTTGTATTTTTAATAGAGATGGGGTTTCACTATGTTGGTCAGGCTGGTTTTGAACTCCTGACCTCAGGTGATCTGCCCACCTTAGCCCCCCAAACTGCTGGAATTACAGGCGTGAGCCACTGCACCCGGCCTCAAAGAAAGTGTTTGTGTGTGTCCCTCCCACAGTGAGCAACGGGTACATGTGACCCTTTTTGTATGAATTCATAGTGCAATTAAAGCAAGATCACAAAAGGCCAAGGGCATTTTAAAAATTAAAACCCACACAATGTCAGCGACCAGCAGAGGTGCCTGTATCAGGAGTGCTGAGATGCTGCCAACACCTCGGGTCGGGTCAGTTTTTGAAGCAAATATTGACACCAAATTTACAGGGGGAGAAAAGCCTTTCCATTTTCACAGCGTTCTGCATTTTGGAATTGCTGATAAGGGCCTGTGGATATGTTCCATCGTGGAATCAGGATGAAAAGACAGAACTGGAGTCCTTAAAGCAACCCCAGTCTGGTAGGACAGAGATGTCAACACTGCATTACAGCCTCATTCAACAAGGGCAGTTTAAGGATGGCTCATGGGCACCCACTGAGTGCCAAGCTTCATCCACTCCTCTAAGGCAGATCCTATTAGCCAACGGAAACCCTGAGTCCAGAGAACTTCATAACCAAGGTCACAAAGCAGGAAGTGGCAAAGCAGGATATCAGATCCAGTTCTGTTCCACTTGCAGGTAAGGAGGGAAGGCTGTGAGAACCCAAAGTGCACTGAGCATCTGGGAGGGAGATGACTCTGAGGAGGTCTCAAGGGCAAAGCTGGAGGGCTGGGAAGAAGGGAGTGGCCACGGGCCCGGGAAGCACACACTGTGCACAGGTGGGAGGCTCCCAGGAGCAGGAGCTGAAGGTTGCCCAGGACACTCTGGGGACTGGGAGCCATGGAGAGTTTCCAGGAAGAAATAGCAGGATGGAATCTGCATTTTCCACAGAGCCCTCTGGCAGAGAGACAAATGGTGACCTAGAAAAGGAGGAAGCAGCATAGATACTGCTGTGGTGATCCAGGTACACCAGGAACAGCCAAGAGGAGGAAGAGAAGCAGACATGATTGAGAGAAGTCAAGGAACTGGAATGGATGTGAGTCAAACAACTAAGGGCAGCCCAGGTGGGCATAGGCTGTGGAAGACTGGCATTCACTGAATGCTTGAACAGAAGGCCAAGAGATGGGAGGAGGAGGACAAAATGAAGTCAGCTGGAGACATGTTGAGCTGAGGTGTCTGCCAGACTTCTAAGTGGAGATCTGTCTTCCGAATTTGTGTCTGTGCACCTGCAACAGTGTCTGACACATCAGACATGCCCCCCAAAATATAAGATAGAATGAATGGATGGATGGATGGATGGATGGATGGATGGATGGATGGATGGATGGTGGATGAAAGGACAGATGGAAAAATGGATGGATGGATGGATAGATGACTCAGTGGATGAATGGATGAATAAATGGGTGGGTGAAAAGATAGATGGATGAATGGATGACTGAGTGAGTGGGTGAATGGACGGACGAACAGACAGATGGACAGATGGACGGATGGATGGATGGATGGATGGATGGATGGATGGATGGATGGATGGATGGGTGAGTGGATGGATGGGTGGGTGGATGAAAGGACAGATGGACAAATGGACAGATAGATGGAAGGATGGATGACTCAGTGTATGGACGGATAGATGAATAAATGGGTGGTGAAAGGACAGATGGATGAATGAGTGAGTGGGTGGATGGATGGAAGGATGGATGGGATGGATTAATAGACAAATGGGTGAATGGATAGATGGGTGGATAGGTGGGTGAAAGGAGAGATATATGGATGAACAGATAAAGGGAAGTATGAATTCCCAACTGTAAATAATGAGATTTAGAAAATATGATTAAGTATAAATTTTATTCAAGCCCAAAGCTTAAGGATGCCCATCTGGGAGCCTAATTCAAGTTGCCTGAACAGATGCTCCAATGAGCAACAGTAAGTAGGTCTTCCTTTTTTTTTTTTGAGACAGGGTCTCACTCTGTCACCTAGTCTGGATTGCCATGGTGTGATCACAGCTAACTGCAGCCTCAACCTCCCAGGCTCAAGCAATCCTCTCTCCTCAGCCTGCCTCAGCAGCTGGAACCACAGGCACATGCCACTATGCCTGGCTAATTTTATTTTATTTTTTTATAAAGATAGGGTCTCACTAGTTATCCAGGATAGACAAGCAGATTTATAAGGGAAAAAGAAGAGGCAGTCCCTAAGTTGCTCCCAAGAATTTATATTAAACTAGCAGAAGTTATTGATCAGCTGTGCATTGTTCTTTGTATCACAAATTCCACATGAACATCAAGACAATGGGTGAGGCGGCCTGTCAGGAGCAAACGTGTCTCCAAACAGCTGACTCTGGCATGAGCACAGGAGGTGGAGGTGAGTGGAGTGTGACGAAAGTCCCACACTCCTGGCTGGGCGTGGTGGCTCACGCCTGTCATCTCAGTACTTTGGGAGGCTGAGGTGGGTGGATCACTTGAGATCAGGTGTTCGAGACCAGCCTGGACAACATGGTGAAACCTCATCGGTAACAAAAATCCAAAAAAGTTGGCCAGGCGTGGTAGCGCATGCCTGTAGTCTCAGCTACTTGGGAGGCTGAGGCAGCAGAATCACCTGAGCCTTGGGAGGACAAGGATGCAGTGAGCCATGATCTAGCCTGGGTAACAGAGTAAGAACCTATCTCACATGAAAATAAGTAAGTATCAGAAGAAACAGGAGTGTGGCGTGACCTTCGGAAAGCAAAAGAAGACAAGGAAGTATGTGACCACGGAGCGAACGCTTCGTCTTAGACATCATGGGCTTCAAGAGAAGCACAGATTAAAACGTAAAGAAAAGAAGGATCCATGTCTGGGTGCCAGTGGCTCACGCCTGTAATCCCAGCACTTTGGGAGGCCGCGGCAGATGGATCATGAGGTCAGGGTTCAAGCGATTCCCCTGCCTCAGCCTCCTGAGTGGCTGGGATTACAGGCATCCACCACCACACCCAGATAATTTTTTGTATTTTTGGTAACTCTTATATTTTTAGTACAGAAAAATATGCCTCGGCCTCCCAAGGTGCTGGGATTGTAGGTGTGGGCCACTGTGCCTGGCCTGCTCACTTTTTGATGCTGTTGTGAAATTGATATTTTGTCTCATAAAAATTTTAAGCCAGGCACTGTGCCTCGCACCTGCGGTCCCAGCACTTTGGGAGGATGAGGTGGGCGGATCACCTGAGGTCAGGAGTTTGAGACGAGCCTGGACAACATGGCGAAAAACCATCTCTACTGAAAATGCAGAAAAAATTAGCTGGGTGTAGTATCATGTGCCTGTGATCCCAGCTACTGGGGAGGCTGAGGAGGGACGGTCACTTGAGTCCGGGAGGCAGAGGTTGCGGTGAGCCAAGACTATACCACTGCATTCCAGCCTGGGTGACAGAGTGAGACTGTCTCAAAAAAAAATTTAATGACAGTCAAAGGGCACAAAATCTCAGACAGGAAGAATGTGTTTTGTACCTTTTTTGAGTTCTGTTGTACAGTGTGGTGCATATACTTAATAATGTAGTAGTATATATTACACATTTCAAAACTGATATTCTCATCACAGAAATGTATTTGAAGTACTGGCTATGTTAACTAGCTTGACTTAATTATTCCACATTATATCTACAATTTACGGCATCACGCTGTGACCCATACATTACACCTATAATTTATGACATCATGTTGTAGCCCATACATTTATACCATTATAAATTGTCCATTTACAATGAAAACTTTTTGTTGCATCTTTTCAGAAATCAGATACTCTGATGATTGCTCACATGATTTGATGGTCATTGATTTATACTGACTTACTCAACAAACATCTATTAAATGTAGAAAAAGAAAAATAAATAAACAAATAGATAAAAATAAGAAATACCTGGGATTGGGTAACGTATAAGAAAAAAGGCTCAATTGGCGCATGGTTCCGCAGGTTTTACAGGAAGCCTGGTGCTGGCATGTGCTCAGCTTCTAGGGAGGCCTCAGGAAGCTGACAATCAGGGCAAAAGGTAAAGGGGGAGCAGGCATGTCACCAACGGAAAGCAGGAATATGAGAAAGGGCGAGAGAGTGGCAGGTGAGGTGCCACACGCTTTTAAATAACCAGATCTCATGAGGACTCACTCACTGTCGTGAGGATAGCAAGGGACGCTGCTAAGCCGTGTATGAGAAACCCACACCTTTGATCCATCACCTCCCACCAGGCCCCACCTCCAATGCTGGGGATTATATTTCATTATCAGATTTGGGTGAGGACAAATATCCAAAGTATGTTGGGGATGGATACCTCTCAGTGAGGAATCTGAAGAATGCCAAAAGCCAAATTGGGAAGGCATCGCAGGGTGGCAAAACGAGACCTCAGCCATCAATTTATATAGCTGCTGTTGCCTGCTGAATCATCTCTAGTCTTCAGAATACCACGAAACTGGTTTTCTTAGGAGAAGCAAAACAATAAGAGATATGGCCAGGAGTGGTGGCTCACACCTGTAATCCCAGCACTTTGGGAGGCAGAGGCGGGTGGATCACCTGAGACCAGGAGTTCAAGACCAGCCTGGCCGACATGGTGAAACCCGGTCTCTACTAAAAATATAAGAAATTAGCTGGGCATGGTGGTGGGCACCCGTAATCCCAGCTACTTGGGAGGCTGAGGCAAGACAATCATTTGAACCAGGAAGGCGGAGGTTGCAGTAAACCAAGATCACACCATTGCACTCCAGCTTGGGCAACAAGAGCAAAACTCCATCTCAAAACAAAAATGAAAAACAAAAAAATAAGAGATACATGGTAGAAATATAATACACATAAGAATTATAATCAAGTGGCTCACGCCTGTAATCCCAGCACTTTGGGAGGCTGAGGTGGGTGGATCACGAGGTCAAGGGATTGAGACCATCCTGGTTAACATGGTGAAACCCTGTCTCTACTAAAAATACAAAAAATTAGCTTGGCATGGTGGCGCGTGCCTGTAATCCCAGCTACTTAGGAGGCTGAGGCAGGAGAATTGCCTGAACCCAGGAGGTGAAGGTTGCGGTGAGCCGAGATCGCGCCATTGCACTCCAGCCTGGGTAACGAGCGAAACTCCATCTCAAAAAAAAAAAAAATGTGTAAGCCTGAACAGAAAAAAAATTTCAATTTATGAATGAACTAAAAACATCATAAAGGAAATTAAAACCCAGCCCTTCTTTAAAGACTTGTATCCAGGAAATAATTAAGGATTGTAGGAAAGTAATAGAAACTCAGAAACAATCATCAGGCTGGAATCTAATAGTAGGTATACAAGAGTTTTCTTCTGAAACTAAGTTTTTCTCTCTCCAACTCCCCTTTTCTACCAAAAATAAATCTTAGTGGGACCAGGTTACTTGTAAAATAAGTTTTAGCATATACTCAGAGTCGTTATTTGTATAAAGTGGAACAAGAATCATGATTGACCATAAAGGTTCTTTTCAAGCTGGCTTTGAGGAATTTTCATAGAGAATTTCAGGTTAGACTTTTTAAAGCCTTGAGGGTTTGAAAAGCCAAAGATTGATTCATCACCAGATTGTGCCTGTAAAACCTGCATCAACTGGGTGAGTTCCTCTTTCCTCAAGGCCCCAAAATATTCTGAGGTTCCTGGGCCTATCAGAAAGGGAAATTATTTACTTACCTCAAGGTCAGGAACCTTGTAAGGGAACTGTATAGACAAGGTACACGGCCAGTCTTTCCAAGCAGCTCTGTATTGGCTCTGTAAAGCCAACCTCAATTCCTCAAAGCAGTCTGGTCATATCTGAAAGTACGCCACTCCAGGAAAAGCCTTGGTAGAATATCCAGTGTCTTCAACTGTGTCCTGTTAACAAGGGAAAAAATTATTTTACTAAAATTATGCAAATAACTAGATTACAGCAAATTAAGAATACTCAGAATAGTCATTAATAGTTTCTGCTTTTGGAGAAATCAGGTAAAAAGAAAGGTCAGTGCTTCAATTTTGCTCATAAAAAAATACTTTACCCAGTTGCTATAAGCTCTAAACAGATTTTTTTTTTTTAAGTTTTTGGCCAGGCATGGTGGCTCACGCCTGTAATCCCAGTACTTTGGGAGGCCAAGGCGGGCAGATCACCTGAGGTCAGGAGTTCGAGACCAGCCTGGCCAACATAGTGAAACCCTGTCTCTACTAAAAATACAAAAAAATTAGCCAGTCATGGTGGCACACTCCTGTAATCCCAGCTACTCGGGAGGCTGAGACAGAATAACTAGAACTTGGGAGGCAGAGGTTGCAGTGAACCGAGATGGCACCACTGCACTCCAGCCTGAGCAACAAGAGCAAAACTCCGTCTCAAAAAAAAAAAAATTTCTTGACTCTTGAAAACAAACAAACAACAAAAAAAAGAGTTCGCATTGTTTCAACAAAAAGTTATTAAAATAATTTCAGTCTATCAGTTCAGTCTAGTGTAATTAATTATTGTAATGCCTGATGCTGGGTTAGCAATATTCATGAATGCATCAGTTTTTCATTAGCGTTCTGGAAGTTTTTACCTAGTCCACTGGTATGATCTCCAAGGTTATTAGAAACCTGTATTCAAGAGTACTTGTCAGTGTCCTTTCCATGAATTTCCTTGAAGGAAAGACAAATTTTGGACTGTAGCTGATTGTCAACCACTATTTGTCTTTTCTCTTTCTCTTTTTTTTTTTCCTTGAGATGGAGTCTCCCTCTGTTGCCCAGGCTGAAATGGCACAATTTCACCTCACTGCAATCTCTGCCTCCTGGGTTCAAGCAATTCTCCTGCCTCAGCCTCCCAAGTAGCTGGGACTATGGGCAACCCCCCCCCCACCACGCCCAGCCAGTTTTTGTATTTTTAGCAGAAATCGGGTTTCACCATGTTGGCCAGGCTGGCCTCAAGCTCCTGACCTCAGGTGACCCTCCCGCCCCGGCCTCCCAAGGTGCTGGGATCAAGGTCACTGCACCGTGTCCTTACACCTCCTTTGTTCATTTTAGCCTTCTACCGCAGGCCAAAAACTTCCTTTCTTTCCCCCTTATCATCTGGACCATACAAAGTTCTCTCTCATGCAAAAGAAAAAAATTAATCATGACTAACTTTTCAACTTTATTTATGAAAAGACATGTCACTTGGCTGGGCATGGTGGCTCACACCTGTCATCCCAGCACTTTGGGAGGCTGAGGTAGGCAGATCACCTGAAGTCAGGACTTCGAGACCAGCCTGGCCAATATGGTGAAACCCCTGTCTCTACCAAAAATACAAAAATTAGCTAGGCATGGTGGTGTGCACCTGCAATCCCAGCTACTCAGAAGCTGAGGCGAGAATCACTTGATCCCAGGAGGCAGAGGTTGCAGTGAGCTGAGATCATGGAATTACAGGTGCCCTCCACCATACCCAGCTAATTTTCTGTGTTTTTAATAGATGTTAGAGTGAACTCCACGTTTCTTTTCAAAGAATCAGTGTGTCAGCATGTTCAGCTCTCTTACTCTTTAATTCTCCATTTTAAAGTTTAATTTCCTTGCAGTTTCAGCAAACAATCTTTTCCACCGGTTCTAATCAGTAGTTCACATCTGTTCCCCCGGTCCCCTCCTCCATCCTGACTCATCCCAATCACCTGCTCCAGTCACCTGCCCTGGTCACCTGCTCTGACCTGTCCCGTAACCATCCTTCCCATCAAACTACCCACCCCACCACTCCAGCTCATACCCCTGCTTTCTTTAAAATAGCCAGTGGGAATTCTTAGACTGTGCAGTCTAACCCTAGCCAATAGGGGAACGACACAGCAGTAGGGGCTACCTGCATTAGAGGTAAGAACCCCTTCCCCTCCCTTGTCCAGGTGTGTGCTTGTCATTGCTCCAGCTGTGAGACACACCCTTCTGTAGAAATAAATTGCGTTGCTGAGGAAATTTACATTGGAATGCTATTTATTTTGCGGCACTGAAAATTTACATATAACATAGAGATGGGGTTTCACCATGTTAGCCAGGCCAGTCTCAATCTCCTAACCTCAAGTGCCCCCCTGCCTCAGTCTCCCAAAGTGCCAGGATTACAGGCATGAGCCACCACACCCAGCCTTCAAGTTTATTTTTCTATTAACTATCTTTACATTACTGTATATGAGGCAAGTATCATAAAATCAAAAACCTTAAAATTAAATACATGTATATTTCTTGATAACTCAGAAGATAAGCCAACAATATTAAACACTTTTATTTACCAAAAATTGACCCAAGTGATGTTAATGAAAAGGCATTTGAGTTAGTTTCTATTTTCTGTAAAATATGTAAGTGGTCCCTTCTTGAAGCCAATTAATTATAACTTTTTCCTATGTTTTGGTAGTGAAATATCACATACACATGACACATATATAGACATAGAGACAGAAGCAGATATTATAGCTTCTATAAAGAATTTTCTCTCAAGTTCCCCATTTCTACCAAAGATAAATTATGGTTGGACCAACTAATTTGTAAAGTGGACTTTAGCATTATGCTCAGCCTGATTGCACTCTCAGATCATTTTTATTTCCCCTTTTTACATGATCTCCAAGCAGCCGTCAGCTAGGTAACACTACATGTGCACTTCTTTTTTTCTTTTTTGAGACAGAGTTGCATTCTTGTTGCCCCGGCTGGAGTACAATGGTGCGATCTCGGCTCACTGCAACCTCCACCTTCTGGATTCAAGCAATTCTCCTGCTTCAGCCTCCCAAGTAGCTGGGATTACAGACATGTGTTACCACACCCAGCTAATTTTGTATTTTTTAGTAGAGACTGGGGTTTCTCCATGTTGGTCAGGCTGGTCTCAAACTCCTGACCTCAGGTGATCACCTGCCTCAGCCTCCCAAAGTGTTGGGATTACAGGCGTGAGCCACAGCGCCCCACCACTAAATGTGCACTTCTAAAGGGATGACCCAGGTGAAACAAAGTAGAACAAATTCACATCTCCAAAGCACAGAGCTAAACTCAGACCAAGGAAGAAGGGTGTAGGTAAAGCCTAGTCAAGGTGAGACTGCCAGGAAAAGTGTCTCCAGAGACTACCCTTTGTGATGTCAATTTCAAGCCAATGTCTTCCCCACCTTCACTTTCTAGTGGTTTGGGTGTAGGGAGGGGACGCCCTTACAAATGGAGATTTCCTTTACGTAAATTTGTTTTCGGAGTTTCAATAGAGCCAGCTAAATGCTAGAAAGCAAGAAGTTGCACAAGGGTCTGCATTCATCAGGTTCTCCAGAGGGCCAGAACTAGTAGGACAGATGGGCGTATGAAAGGGAGTTTATTAGGGAGAACTGGCTCACGCCATCACAGGGCCAAGTCCCATGACAGGCTGTCTGCAAGCTGAGGAAGAAAGAAGCCAGGAGTGGCTCAGGCGGGTCCAAAACCTCAGAAGTAGGGAAACCAACAGTACAGCCTTCAGTCTGCGGCCGAAAGCCCGACAGTCCCAGGCAAACCGCTGGTGCAGGTCCAAGAGTCCAAAGGCCAAAGAACCTGGAGTCTGATATCCAAGGGCAGGAGGAACAGAGGAAGCACCAGCACAGGAGAAAGAGGAATGTGAAACCGCCTTTGCAAAAATTATAACTGAAGAAATCGTGACAGTGAAAGAGATCAGACCTAACCGACTCCACCTTGCTTCTAACCTTTAAGCTGTCTCTGTTCATTCCCGGGCACTGGCCCGACTAACCCTGGGAAGGAATTTAGTTTATAGTTTGACTCTGAAACAAAATTGATAATAGTCCTTTCCCATAAAGATCCCCTTCTTGCCTAGGAACCAGTCTGCCTTTGTAAGACTAATAAATTAGCTACAAGATTAGAAATTTTGATTTAAAGGTCATTCGGCCTCTGGCTGCGAGTCTGACCACTGAATCCCCTAAAAACCATTTACGGTCAGGTGCAGCGGCTCATGCCTGTAATCCCAGCACTTTGGGAGGCCAAGGCAGGTGGATGACCTGAGGTCAGGAGTTCCAGACCAGCCTGGGCAACACGGTGAAACCCCATCTCTACTAAAAATACAAAAATTAGCCTGGCGTGGTGGTGCTCGTAACCCTAGCTCCTCAGGAGTCTGCAGCAGGAGAATTGATTGAACTCGGGAGGTGGAGGTGGCAGTGAGCTTAGACTGCCATTGCACTCCAGCCTGGGTGACAACAGCAACACTCTGTCAAATGAAAGAGAGAAAGAGAGAGAGAGAAAAGAAGGAAGGGAGGGAGGGAGGGAGGGAGAAAGAGAAAGAAAGAAAGAGAGAGAGAGAGGGAGAAAATCTTGCTAGCTACACAAGGAGTCCAATCCTAATTTCTGTCCAGCCATATTTTCTAGGACCTGAGCTTCTCAGCTGAGCAGCTGCACGTAAAGATCCCGAAGCCCTGCATGCCCACAGACAGAAACTACAGGGAACCAAAAGTAGTTCATGGAAGGGAAAAGGATGAACAAAAAAATGTGCTCCCTAAAAGGTCAAGAGTCACACAAACAACTTAAAATAAACATGGCCAGCTGCAATCGCTCACACCTATAATCCCAGCACTTTAGGAGGTTGAGGCAGAAGGACTGAGGCCATGAGTTCAAGACCAGCCTGGCCACCACAGCAAAATTCTATCTTTACAAAAATAAAAATTAAAAAATTAGCTAGGCATGGTGGTGCCCACCTGTAGTCCTAGCTACGTGGGAGGTTGAGGCAAGAGGACTGCTTGCGCCCAGAAGTTCAAGGTTACATTGAGCTATGATAGGACCATTGTACTCCAGCCTGAGTGACAGAGCAAGACCCTGTCTCTAAAAATAAAAATGAAAAACAAACAGGACTGGCCAGACACGCTGGCTCATGCCTGTAATCCTAGCACTTTGGGAGGCCAACGCAGGCAGATCACCTGAGGTCAGGAGTTCGAGACCAGCCTGGCCAACATGGTGAAAACCTGTCTCTACTAAAAACACAAAAAATTAGCCAGGCGTGGTGGCAGGTATCTATAATCCCAGTTACTGGGAGGCTGAGGCAGGAGAATCGCTTGAACTCGGGAGGCGGAGGTTGCAGTGAGCCAAGAATGCACTCAAGCCTGAGAGTAAAACTATGTCTCAAAAAAAAAAAAAAAAAAAACTAGCTGGGCAAGGTAGGGGACGCCCGTAATCCCAGTTACTTGGGAGGCTGAAGCAGAAGAATCATTTGAACCTGGGAGGCGGAGACTGCAGTAATGCACTCCAGCCTGGGTAACAGAGCAAGATTCTGTCTCAAAACAAACAAAAAGAAATAGTTTCAGATAACCTCTTGTTTTCTTCTTGCAAAGAAATTACTTCATCAGAACTTCTTTTAGAAGCTCCTAAGTATCATTGAAAAATAGCTCTCTCAGTTTTTTAATTTTAGATCCAGCTTTTACCCGTTGAGTGCATAAACTAAGTTAGGTATTTTCAAGGTACCTCATCTTAGCTATTGTAGTCTGGGGTCTTCATGGGTTAAGTGAGACAATTTTCTCGATATGACAGAAGGTGGCACCACGAGTATGCACATGAATACAGCTGCTGTTTCTGTTAATGGATCTTTCCTTTAGAAGCACAAGAGCCAGGGCCGGGCGCGGTGGCTCACGCCTGTAATCCCAGCACTTTGGGAAGCCGAGGCGGGTGGATCACGAGGTCAAGAGATCGAGACCATCCTGGTCAACATGGTGAAACCCCGTCTCTACTAAAAACACAAAAAATTAGCTGGGCATGGTGGTGCGTGCCTGTAATCTTAGCTACTCAGGAGGCTGAGGCAGGAGAATTGCCTGAACCCAGGAGGTGGAGGCTGCGGTGAGCTGAGATCGAACCATTGCACTCCAGCCTGGGTAACAAGAGCGAAACTCCGTCTCAAAAAAAAAAAAAATCTGTTAAACCAAAACAACCAAAAAACAAAAACCTCAGACTCAGAGCCAGACTACCTAAGTTGAAATTATGCTCTTTTGTTACCCATTATGAAGCTCTGAGCTACTTACCCTCTCTCCCCAGTATCTCCATCTAATAAATGAATTATTACTTCCAGCTGAGATCTTCAGGGACATTTTTACAGAGATGGAATTGGGGCCGGTCTCAAGGACAGCGATTTTCAGGACTGTAAGATGAAGACCTTAAGAGGGAGGAGAAATGAACTAGTACTTTGAAAACAACTATTGTGCACCAGGGTCCATGCTAAGCATTTTGTGCTCATTATTGCTCTCTGCTTTGTAGTTATGAAAAAAACAAAGCCTGAAAGTGAAATCATTTAAAGTGACCAAGTAGGGGTTCAATTGCAAGCCCAAAGTTTCCTGGATCTGGCTTGAGCAACACCTTTGAGAAGGGAAGCTGAGGTATCTGGTGGAGGAAGCAAGGTAAGGTTTCTCTGGCAGCATCCAGGGGCAATGAGTGGCAATTTCGCTTTTTAGAATCTTTAATGGCCAGACAGATTTTCTGGATATCATTCTATGAGTGATGAGGAGCCATGGAATTGCTCATCAAAAAAAAAACGACATAGCAGTAGTGATATGGATGTATGCTTACATGTAGAAGTCCAGTTCACCTTGTACCTTATTAGGCAACTCAACTGTACCTTTGAAAAAACTTGCAATGTTACTGAAAATAGACAGTCTGACAAGCTGGCCTTTGGTAAATTTTCCAGTAGAAAGTGATTTGCTACCACAATTAAAAGATGACTTTAAAAAGTTAATTAAAACTTGTTCTGTGTCTGAAAGTTTAATTTGAGCTGCTGATTGTTACCGAATGATAAACTGATTTTGATGTGAATGTTGGTGCTAAGAATACATACTAGAAGGTTTTAAATCTAATTAAATCTCTGAGAAGATGAACAAAAATTGTAGTCTCACTTTATGCAAGAGCTCAGTGAAAAGGAAAACCATTCAAATGGTGTATAATGCATTTATTTCATGGTGCCTTCTTTCACAAGTCGAGAAGGCATCATGAATGCTTTGCCTCTGCCTCCTACTTGGAAAGAGATTCTTTCAAAGCTACCAACAAGCATAGTGTCCAGCAAGCATTTGAAGTGCCTAGGAACTGTCAGACCTGGCATGCCAAGGTAGGCACCACATAGTTGAAGGAACAGGTAGCAAATGTGTGCTCAGCCCCATCCCAGGAGGGACCCCAACCGTAAGTCATGGTGCTACATTGGTGCCCTGAAGGGCCATGGTGCTCTTTTTAAAGCAATGGTTCTCAAGAAAGATGCTATATCTTCTAGAATAGGTGCATTTGGGAAAAATGAGGAGGTACATTTTTGTTTATTGTAATGATTGGGATCTTCCACTATAACTTTGTGGGCAGTTGTCAGAAAATATTCTGACAATCCTGAAAACCAGGACTAGACGGTGAAGACTTTGTCTGCATTCTACATGATTGCTCAATCTACTGCCACATTAGTTATTACATGAGCTTCTCTGAGACTAGACCCTAATTCTATTTTACACACAGACAGAAAGCAGCTTTTACGTGGTTTTAATACATACTCAATTTTCCAGCAATGACACTACCATGGAAATGGTGGGAAGACTGTGAAGTTTGCTCATGATTTTGTGAAGAGTTTTTCACTATCACAGAACATGTCACTAAGGATGACATCATTCATGGTATTGGGACTACCAGTTAAATACATAAGAAGTAACCTGCATTTGTAATTACTGTAATTGTTGTTTTTACTGTATCCAAATATATATATATATGTTTGTGTATATATATATATATATATATATATATATATATATATATATATATATGTTTGTGTGTGTGTGTGTGTATTCTTATTTGGCTATTATTTTAAAATGTTGACTCTGATCATCAATGTTTAAACCATTTATTTATTTTTGAGTTATCTAGGCTTTTCAATACTACTCCATAAATTGTACAATTTCTCTACAGCTTCCTTCGGTAAAGCTTCCATTTCCTAATCTATCCTTAATTTTTTGTTGCCTATGGAAGAAAATGAGTTCTAATGTCTTACATATGAGACTAACTGTATGCACTAGCATGCGCTGGAATTTCAAGGATGCATATATATTTTTGGTGATGCTTTGTTTCTACCCTGTCTGATTTTATAACACATGAAATTAATTATTGTGACATCATACATAAATAAAGCCCAGCTCATTTGCAAGAATATCAGACTTTCTCATTTTCTCCACAGTGACAGTGACAACTTATCTTAGCATCTAATCTGGACTTTAATTAAGGTTATTTTATTCTCCCTTCTATCACACACTTACAAGTCGGCCTGTTATTACTCAACTCAACCCTGGTTTCAGTCTAATTCCACCCTTATCTCCACTCATCCACTTACCTATAACTCTTCTGCCAAATAGCTTCTCATATGCTTACTTTTTAAAATCCAAAAGTATTCATTATAGGCAATGGGCTAGTTCATTATATCTTCTAATGTGGTCAAGCTGAGTATTATACACTAACTACATTATCATTTAATTATAAATTATTTTTCTTCGTATTTATTACATTGGTTTTTGAAAATATTTGTATTTGCTCTCTGTAAATTTCCTTTCAGAAGAGTAAACAGTGTACTTATTTGTTTTAAAATTCTATGAAATATGTGTTGTATTAAGGGGTCACAGTACTCCTGTTATTGTAACAAAACACTCTTCACATTTTATATCTGAGACAATGGAATGTGTCTTACTCAAGATTACATATAAAGAATGGTTTTGCCATTTTAGATACAGTTAGAACACCCTGGCTTCTCCTTTTATTCTAAGTTTATGAGAGTGTATTCACCATTAAAATGCTTTATCATGCATGATTTGGGTACTCAATAAATATAACTTAGGTAGAGATGGTTATGACAGCTCTGTATAGAACTAATTATCAATAATAACAGTGTGAGAAATAGCTATTCTGTATTGATCATCTGCAGGCATCAAACTTAAAAGTTTCCAATTATTATTATCTCATTAAACACTAGTAATAATTATGCTAAACAGGTATGTTGTTATCCATATTAGGAGATGAGGAAAATGAGGCTTAAACAGACTGCTGCCTTGCTCTTGATCACAAGGCTAGTTAAGTGACGGGAACCTAGACTCAAACTCAGGCCTCTCTATTCCAAATGCCCATGTTTTCTGCCTCCAAAAAGAATAAGGTTAGTCACTTTTGTATTAACAAACATGAAACGTAAAAATAATATTTTGGATTACAGAGGAAGGTAGGAGTGTTTTCAATAAATCAATTAAGGAAACCAATAATCCCTATAAATATTTTAAGTCAAGAGGATTTAAGGAGGGAAAGATAATATAACCTACATGGTGGCATACTAGTTTTCATGAGCCATGCCACAAAGATATTCCCCTTTTTTCAAATTGAAATTAATTCACACCATAATGTTTATCACAAGAAACAACAACTTGTACTGTTCAGACTGGTAGCCAGTAGTTATATGTAACTATCGAGCATTAGAAATGTGGCTAGTCTGTAACATAAAAATAGCACATAGACTAATGGAACAGAATAGAGAACTCAGATATAAATCCATACATTTATAGCCAACTCTGCTTTGAGAAAGGCACTAGGAACATACAATGAGGAAAGATACCCTCTTCAATGAATGGTTCTAGGAAAACTGGACATACACATGCAGAAGAATAAAACTAGACCCTTATCTATCATTATATGCAAAAAATGACAATGTGGATGAAAGACTTAAATATAAGACTCAAAACAACAGAACTGCTAGAAGAAAACATAAAGGAAATCTTCATGACATCGGTATATGCAAGGATTTTTTGGCTAAAACCTCAAAAGCATGGGCAACAAAACAAATATAGAAATGAGATTACACCAAATTAAAAAGTTTGTGCACAGCAAAGGAAACAACAGAGCCAAAAGACTACACACAGAATGAGAGAATACATTGGCAAACTATGCATCTGATAAGACGTTACTATTAGAAATATAAAAGGAACTCAAAAAACTCAATAGTGAAAATCCCAATTAAAAAATGGACAAAAGACTTGATCTCAAAAGAAGACACACAAATGGCCAATAGACATATGAAAAAATGCTCAACATCGCAAATCATCAGAGAGGTGAAAATTGAAAAACACAAGAAGTTATCATCTCATCCCAATTAAAATGTCTTTTATCAAAAAAAACAGGCAACACATCAGTTAAAAA
The DNA here is from genome assembly GCA_963573925.1 of Callimico goeldii. Taxonomy (NCBI): domain Eukaryota; kingdom Metazoa; phylum Chordata; class Mammalia; order Primates; family Cebidae; genus Callimico; species Callimico goeldii. The sequence continues at coordinate 20,586 of CAUYOR010100579.1, forward strand.
GCTTCTGCTCAGCAAAGGATACAATTAACAAAGTGAAGAGACAAACCACAGAATGGGAGAAAATACCTGCAAACTGTGCCTTAGATAAGGGATTACTAATGAGAATATATAATTATTAGGAGCTTATTATAGGAGCCCAAACAACTCTATAGGAAAAAATTGAATAACCTGATCAAAAAAATGTGCAAAAGATCTGAATACATTTCTCAAAAGGAGACACACAAATGGCAAGCAGATGTATGAAAAGGCACTCAACCTCACTGCTCATCAGAGAAATGCAAATCAAAACTACAATAAGATATCATCTCAGCCTAGTTAAAATGGCTTATATCCAAAACACAGGCATTAACAAATGCTGGCGTGAATGTGAAGAAAAGAGAACCCTTGTGTACTGTTGGTCAGAATGTAAATTAGCACAACCACGAAGGAGAAAAATTTGGAAGTTTCACAAAAAACTAAAAATTGAACTACCATATGAAATAGCAATCCTACTGCTGGGTATAAACCCACAAGAAAGAAAATCAGTATGTCAAAGAGATACATGCACTCCTATGTTTGTTGCAGCACTGTTTACAATAGCTAAAATTTGGGAGCAACCCGAGTGTCCATCGACAGATGGATGGATAAAGAAAATGTGGTACATACACACAATGGAGGACTATTCAGCCATAACATAAAAAGGAATGAGATCCTTCCATTTGCAACGACATGGATGGAACTGGAGATCATTATGTTAAAGTGAAATAAGCCAGGCACAGAAAGACAAACATTCCATGTTTGCACTTATTTGTGGAATCTAAAAATCAAAACAATTGAACTCATGGACATAGAGAGTAGAAGGATTGTTACCAGAGGCTGGAAAGGGTAGCAGGGTGCCGGCAGTGAGGAGGAAATGAGGATGATTAATGGATACAAAAAATAGAAATAATAAAGAGACCTATTATTTGATAATACAACAGAGTGTGCTATAATAACTTAATTGTACATTTATAGTCAATAATAACTTAATCATACATTTTTAAAAGAGGAGTAATTTGACTGTAACTCAAAGGATAAATTCTTGAGGTGATGGATGCCCCATTCTCCATGATGTGCTTATTTCACATTGCACATCTGTATCAAAATATCTCATGTGCCTCATAAATATATACACGTACTATGTACCCACAAAAATTAAAATTTAAAATTTAAATACATTTTTTAAAGACAGGCAACAGTAACAGATGCTGGCAAGGACATGGAGAAAGTAGAATTTGTGTAAGGTTGGTGGGAATGTAGATTAGTACACTGTGGAGAACAGCATGGAAGTTCCTCAAAAAACTAAAAATAGAGCTACCATATGATTCATCAATTCCACCACTGAATATATAGCCAAAAGAATGGAAATCAATATGTTGACAAGATATCTTCACTCGCTTGCTTTTGCAGCACTATTCACATAGCCAAAATATGGAATCAACTTAAGTGCCTATCAATGGATAAATGAATAAAGAAATGTGGTACCTATATATGGGATATTATTCAGCCATAAAAAGAATAAAATCCTGTCATTTGCAGTAACATAGGTGGAAATGGAGGTCATTAGTTCAAGTGAAATAAGTCAAGCACAGAAATACAAATTTTGCATGTTCTCACTCATGTGGGAGCTAAAAAAAGTGGATCTCGTGAAGACAGAGAGATTGGTTATTACCAGAGGCCACAAAGGATAGAAGGGAGGTGAAGATAAAAAGAAGTTGATTAATGGGTACAAATATAGAGTTCAATAGAAGAAATAAATGGGAGAGAAGAGGGAAGATGGCGCTGTAGGACCAACTCAGGATTGCAGCTCCCAGTGAATCTGCAGAGGGTGAGTGGATGCCGCATTTCCATACGGATCTTTATTGTCCACAGGCTAGGAGATTCCCAGGTGTAAGAGCCTCATGGGCCGCCAGCACGGCAGTTTGGGCTGGCGCAGCTGTTTGGGCCAAGGCTGCAGCGCAGCGACACTCTGTACAAAATACACTGGTTTGGTTGCCCTGTTAAACTGGCAATTGGAGATTTTGGAAGGCAGATTAGCACATTCATCTGATTAAATGGGACTTAAACAGAAAGCCAGGCCAGAGATTCCCAGGCAGCAACGTGATTTGAGCCGGTACAGTGGGTTGCTGCACGGAAAATCACACAGATCCCGGCGCCCTTGCAACAGGTGACTGGAACACCTGGGAGAGAGTCAACCGTTCAACTTAAAAAAAAAAAAAAAAGAAAAGAAAAGGGCTCTGAGGCAGGGAGCCAGGTAATCAGGCTCAGTGGGTCCCACCCCCACAAAAACAAACAAAACAGCAATTGGAAACACTCGGGATTGAGAGTTTCACGGCAAGTACAGCTGAACCCAGGACAGCGCAGCTCGGTGGGGGAGGGGCGTTCACCACTACCAAGGCATGCGACCGCTACGGAGGTACTCAGCCATTGCTGACGCAGCCTGTCATTGCCAAGGCAACCCGCCATAGCAGAGAGAGTCCGCCACTACAGAGGTGGGCCACCATCGCCACTGCAGTTCTAACCACACCTATATAAACAGGACTACAGGGAATTACACACAGCAGCAGGGTAGAGCCCACAACAGCAGGGCAGAGCACATGGCAAAAGGACGGAGCCCATGGCAGCTCATCATAGCCACTACAGGCAGGCAGCGATGAGACTGCCTCCTCGCTGGGCAGGAAAGTGCAACGGATACTCATAAATAAAACCCTAACTCCCCAGGACAGAGCACCTGAGGAAAAAAAAGGGGCTTTATATGTTCTGCTGCAGCAGGTTTAAACGTACCTGCCTAGCAGCCCTGAATGAACAACGGAGCTCACAGCTCAGCACTAGAGCTCCTATAAAGTACAGACTCTCTCCTCAAACAGCTCCCTGATCCCTGTATATCCAAAGAGTCACCTCACAAAGGACTGATCAGACTGACATGTGGTGGGCATCATTCTGGAACAAAGATAGCAGAAGAAAAAACTGGTAGCAATCCTTACTATTCTGCAGCTGCTGCAGGTGATCCCCAGGCAAGCAGGGCCTGGAGTGGACCTCAGCAGTCCTACAGCAGTGGGGCCAGACTGTTAGAAGGAAAACTAAGAAACAGAAATACTTCATCATCAACAGTCTGGACGTCCACTCAGAGACCCAATCGGAAAATCAGCAACCACTCAGACGACAGGTGGATAAATCCACAAAGATGGGAAGAAACCAGCATAAGAAAGAGGAAAACACCTGAAACCAGAACACCTTGCCTCCTACAAAGGACCAAAACTCCTCACCAGCAAGGGAACAAAGTTGAATGGAGAATGAGTGTGAGGAAATGATGGAATCAGACATCAGAAGGTGGGTAATGAGAAACTTCCGTGAGCTAAAAGAACATGTTCTAAATCAATGCAAAGAAACTAAGAACCTTGAAAAAAGATTTGATGAAATGATAACAAGAATGGACAACTTAGAGAGGAATATGAGTGAATTGAAGGAGCTAAAAAACACAACACAAGAACTTCGCGAAGCATGCACAAGTTTCAACGGCCGAATTGACCAAGTAGAAGAAAGGATATCAGAAGTCGAAGATCAACTCAATAAAATAAAGTGAGAAGCCAAGATTAGAGAAAAAAGCACAAGAAGAAATGAACAAAGTCTCCAAGAAATGTGGGACTATGTGAAGAGACCTAATCTACGTTTGATAGGTGTACCTGAATGTGACGAAGAGAATGAATCCAAGCTGGAAAACACTCTTCAGGATATTATCCAGGAAAACTTCCCCAACCTAGCAAGGCAGGCCAATATTCAAGTCCAGGAAATACAGAGAACACCATAAAGATATTCCTCAAGAAGAGCACCCCCAAGGCACATAATCGTCAGATTCACCAGGGTTGAAATGAAAGAGAAAATGCTAAGGGCAGCCAGAGAGAAAGGTTGGGTCACCCACAAAGGGAAGCCCATCAGACTCACAGCAGATCTCTCAGCAGAAACTCTACAAGCCAGAAGAGAGTGGGGGCCAATATTCAACATCCTTAAAGAAAAGAACTTTCAACC
>CAUYOR010100580.1:0-11486 GCA_963573925.1 Callimico goeldii
GAGAAAGGAAGGAGGGAGGGAGGAGGGAGAGAGGGAGGGAGGGAGGAGGGAGGGAGGGAGGAAAGGAGGAAGGGAGGAAGAAAGGGAGAAAGGAGGGAGGGAGCAAGGGAGAAAGGAGGGAGGGAGGGAGGAGGGAAGGAGGGAGGGAGGAGGGAGAAAGGAGGGAGGGAGGAAGGAAGGAAAGAGGGAAGGAACTATTTAGTTCTCTTAATCTAGCATTTTATTTCTGCAAAACAAACGTGTTTCTTTTATTGTCTTTTCTTTTGTGCTAACAGAGTAGTGAAGCAAACCAGAAACCTGTGAACTAACCATAAACTGCATATTGTCTGAATTACTTTGCAAGGTATTTGCATAATGCCAATATGTTTATGGTCTTGTTAAGGGAGTGAATTGGACCATCTGGCTATAATTTATTAGGGAAACCATTGTAAGTGTTTGGTTGATGACTTGATTGGCCATGTGACATTTTAAGAAGTTTTGTTTTGTTTTCTTTCTTTCTTTATCTCATTTTTTGATTAGAGAGAGTCCACAGAGGAGTAGTATAAACTTTTCAAGGTAAAGATTACTTATGAGCTGACGAAAACCAATGCTAGCTGTGCCAAGATCTAACACTAACAGAAATTCTTACAATCAGAGGAAAGGGTAGAGGCTGTGTTTATTTAAAAAGCTGATTATACACACATGTAATCGGTGTGTACTTTAAAGTAATGACTTACATATTGACTGTCAACTTATCAAAATACTAAGAGATTCTCCAATCTTAATGTATCTTGACATTTAGGCTTAGTGTGGAACGGCTAAGAAATTACAAAATTGATAATTTTTTATTGTTCTCTGAAGGCATATCTGATGTGCTACAGAAACCAGCACCACCTGGAGAAGCAGGCCCAAGATTTAAAAGGTTTCCTGATGTTATTAGTCATTTATTATTTCTGCATTAACCCAAAGCATCCAGAGGTATCAAACACTGAAAAATAAAAATTAATAAAAATAAAATGTTAATTCCCTCAGTCAAAGACAGGTTTTCAAATTATCTGTTTAAATTTATATGGTAAAAACCTCCAGATAATTGATTTTTAAATGTTTGTAACTTTGTATTTGTGGTAGGCAAATAGGGTTTTTTTACATCTCAGAATTGTAAAGGACTTATGCTTTAGAGCTGCTGAAAGACAGGTTGCACTATAATAACTGCCAAGAACAAAAATAAAATTCAGTTAATTTTAATATTTTTAGACATTTCATTTGTCTTTAAAAATCATATTCATAATATAGTACTGAGAAAAATAAGCATGATGTAAAATATGTCTAATTTCATTTCATTTTTAACAGAAGTCTGTTTCTCTGTGCATACATAATATACCATTAATAATTCTATGAGTTTTTAAACCAAATTTGGAAGTTTTTTCATGGAGTGAGATTATATGGGGTTTGTATTTATATTTTATGTATTTATCTTTTTACAAGGATATTTTATTTTTTAAATAGGAAAAACAAATATATTCCCAGTTTAGAAATCTTAGATAAGTTGCTAATGTGTACAGCAAGAATTTTTACCCAACTGGGAATCCCCATCAAGGCTCCTAGATTTGGAAGCCTTTGCTCATCCATATCATATCTGATCTTAGAACACTGCCGTCTACCTACTTACGAACTTTTGAGCCAGCTTGCAGAGTTGACACATGACCCTGATTCTCCTGAATGGAATGTTAGATATCATTCAATATAAATTACTTTGATTTGGGCCAAGAATATTTAAGAACTATTTTTTTAACTTTATCGTGTTTTTTTTTTGAGACGGAGTTTCACTCTTGTTACCCAGACTGGAGTGCAATGGCGTGATCTCGGCTCACCGCAACCTCCGCCTCCTGGCTTCAGGCAATTCTCCTGCCTCAGCCTCCCAAGTAGCTGGGATTACAGGCACGCGCCACCGTGCCCAAGGGTTCACTCTTGATGCTGGACATTCTATGGGTCTTAACAGATGTGTACTGACATGAATCCACCACTAAAGTATCACAGAGAGGAGCTGCACTGCGCTAAACATCCTCTGTGCTCCGCCTGCTCATCCTTTCCGCCCCAACCCCTAGCGACTGCTGATCTTTGTACTGTCTCCACGGTTTTGCCTTTTCCAGAATGTCGTGTCGTTAGAATCACATAATATGTAAATGTTTCCAAATTGGCTTCTTTCACTTAGTCATATTGGTCATATTTGTTTAAGTGTTCCTCATATCGTTTCGGTGTTGAATAGCATTCCATTGTCCGGATGCATCACAGTTTATTTATTCATCTACCTATAGATGAATAAATCTTTGTTGCTTCCAAGGTTTGGCAAATGTGAATAAAGCTGCTGTAACATCTGTGTGAAGCCTTTTGTGTGGTCATAAGTTTTTAGCTCGTTTGGGGAAATACCAAGGAGCACGATTGCTGCATCATATGGGAAGAATATGTTTAGTTTTTAAGAAACCACCAAACTGTCTTCCAAAGTGGCTGCACCACTGTGCATTCCCACCAGTAATGAATGTATTCTTGTTTCTCCACGTCTTCACCAGCACTGGGTGTTGTCAGCGTTCTGACTTTTCACCATGCTGCTAGGTGTGTAGAATCTGAACTTTGAACACGTTCTCCAGGCATGTCTCCCACTTTCTAAGGCTGAGAGCCACTCTCCAGAGGTGTATCCACCATCTGAGAAATTGGGAGCGGCTTTGCTGAATAAATTGGAACTTCGGAAAAGCAACCCCAGGATCTCAGGAACTTTGGCTGAGGTTCTAAGTCTCCTAAAGGACCTCAGGGTCTGCATTTAGTTTTGCTCTGCATGAGGTTAATAACCACTGAGTAATGCCTCAGTCTGGGGGATCAGAAACTCCTGGAACCTACCAGAAAGCTTGTGAAGAGTCCTCAGGTGATGGTGAGGGATTGCTTCATTTGATTGGTTTTGTTTCTGAAATGGCCAAGTTCAGACCTCCAAATGTGTATTCAGCCATCCTCAGCCCATACACAGGATGCTTTCGGCTTTGGTCCCTGTTAGTCATTGCAGGTACATGTAGCAGCCACCATGCATGGCAGCTTCAATCTCAGACACTCTGTGAGCTTGCCAGGGTCATGATTCCTGGTCCACCCCCACGGGCTGGGTGACGCATGAGTCTTGAGTTCACAGTTTCCAGCACCGAAGAGGCACTGGCCTTGAGCCAGCTCAGGGACATGGGAGGCCAGCTGTCTCCAGCACATGCCCAGCTGCCCCAAGGCCCATGCTTTCTCCTTGGGGGCCTTGGTGGCCTCATGGCCTGCTCTTGTTCAGCTTACCGAGTGTGGTGAATGCCCGGCTCCCTTTTAAGGACTGAGCAGAGGCTGGGCCACCTACAAAGTTAAAGCAAGTCTAACTGAACTGCCTCGTAAAGCAGCCCCAGGATCCGTTCATACTCTCTGGATTTTAATTGCTCTCTGTGTGAGTTCCCCTACTTTTATTACTATAATTTTATTATTTTATTTTATTTTAATTTTTTTTAGAGATGAGGTGTCATCTTGCCACCCAGGCAAAGCGCAATGGTGTGATCATAGTTCACTGCAGCCTCCAACTCCTGGACGATCAAGTGATCCTCCCACGTCAGCCTCCCAAGTATCTGGGACTACGGACTCACGTCGCCATGCCCAGATAATTTTTAAAAACATTTTTTGGTAAAGATAGGGTCTCGCTTTGTTGCCTGGGCTGGTCTCAAACTCCTGGCTTCAAGCAATGCTCCTACTTCAGCACTGGTTGATGGGAAGTGGTGGGATTTGATCTCAGTTTTCTGTTCTCGGTTTGTTCAGTGTGTCTAGGAAATGGGGCTAATGCATCTAAGATAGATCAAAAAGAATGCACTTATTTCAAAATGAATTAATTCACTTTGCAGCTTCATTCTGCTAGGGAGCTGGAGTCCTTGATGCTTCTCTCTGGCTACTCTGGAGAACAAGGCCAAACCTATCCCTCCTCTCTGTTTGGTCACCTTTCGTATTGCTGAGGACACAGTGCACCTCTGGAGGTTTGTGGGGTCACTTCTGCAACAAGCCTGGCTCAACAGATTTAATTCAAGACAAGCCTTAATAGGCACATCATAAAGGAGATTCTCCCGGACAGACTGAAATCTGGTAAAAAGATCTGAAGGAGAGGACCCTGCAGCCAGGTCCTTTTAGAGTAGAATACACTCAACAGACTTGGGGTGTGGGGAACAGAGTTGGAGCCTGGTCCTTGCTGGATGCTTTAGTCCCTGTCACTTCATTCCTTTGGACTTAGAACTTCCATTTTCTCTGAAGAATACTCAGTGCAGCCGAAATCTAACCCAGGAAGGGTCAACTCCTCCGCCAAATGTGGGAGAGCCGCTTAGGATGCTGGTGATGGGCCTGCTGCCTTCATGAAGGATGCCAGCAGGATCTTCAAAGAGCAGAGCCCTTAATGGTGGTCATGAAGCAACCCTAGTGTTCGTCTGGACCCTCTTAAAAACCCAGCTTTGGGGCTAGCTCTTCCCCGGGTCTGGGAAGCCAGGCTGCCGCTTATGAGACAGAGAAGTTTTCCAGTCATGGGAGCTCCATAGATGACCATAGTTCAGTTACTCACATATCTTGTGTGACTCATTCAAAGTGAAAGCTTAGCCTACTGCAGGCCAGAAGCACGCAAAGAGAACGGGAGAGACCTGGTGGGTTTGCCTGCTGGAGTTGCCTAACACAGTGGCCCAGGTTGAGTGGAAGGCTGCGAGCCAGGCCTTGGCGAGCTGATTTCCTGAGGCCTCTCTCCTTGGTTTGCAGATGGCCGTCACCCCACGTGGGCTATCTTCCTCATGTGGTCCTCTGTGCATGCGCGCGTGTGTCCTCATCTCTTCTTCTTATAAGGACAACAGTCGGACTGGATTAAGCCCACCCTCAAGACCTCATTTTATCTCAATCAGGTCTTTAAAGACCTTGTCTCAAGTGGCAATCTGAGGTGCTGGGGTTAGGACTTCACCATGTGAATTTCAGGAACCCAATTCAGCCCTAACACCTGAGGAGCTTCTCTCTTTGCTGTCATTTCCACCCCCACCTCTCCCTCACTCTGACCTCCAGGACTAGAGCAGGGACGGGCAGCGCTGTACCAGGCAGGGAGAGATTGTTTGTCAGCCTGAGATCCAGCTTGGCATGCTCTAGCCATGGCCTAGAGGAAAACTGTCTTTCTCTCAAGAATGCCTTTCTGTGCCCCTGGGGAGCTTTCTCCTGATTCCTGGGAACCTCACACCCCAGCTCTCTTGATGAGGGTGATGCGTTGTCCATGCCACCACCATCAACTCCCTTTCAGCCCTGATTCTCAGAGGTTCACCTCCACACAGGGGAGCCGGGGGACATTCTCTCTGGAGTGTCGAGGGCAAGGACATGGAGGAGAGCCCAGGCCGGCTCTGCTGCAAACACAGGTGCATCTCTTACCAGGGTGGACAAGTTCCCACCGGCAGCCATGGTCTCACTCCCTCTCCCTCACCTGCAACCCCCAAGATTCCACAGGCCAGGCCGGACTAGTCCGCTGTGTACTTATCAGTCCTCCGCTGTGTCTGCCTAAGGCCCATCTCACTAAGCTGGAGGAGAGGAGACATTCTCCACCCTCCCCATGAGGGGAAGGATTCACTGCACACACTTAAGAGAATTCTAGCCATGGCACAGTGGCTCACTTGTGTAATCCCAGCACTTTGGGTGGCCAAGATGGGTGGATCACTTGAGGCCAGGAGTTCAAGACTAGCCTGACCAACATGGTGAAACCTCGATCCTACTAAAAATATAAAAAGTAGCCAGGTATGGTGATGCACGCCTATAATTTCAGCTACTCGGGAGGCTGAGGCAGGAGAATAGCTTGAACCCAGGAGAAAGAGGTTGCAGTGAGCCGAGACTGTGCCACTGGATTCTATCCTGGATGACAGAGTGAGACTCCATATCAAAAAATAAAATAAAATAAAATAATCACATTATGTTTTCATATGTTTAATAATAATATAAAATGCTTATAAATACATAACGTTCAAAGGAAAAAATCAGGCCTGCAGGCAGGAGACATCACATGTGAAGGAGTAAGGAGGAGTAAGGACGAGGAGTGGGCACCCCAGCCGCAGCAGGGCAGAGGGAGCTTGGAGGCGGCCAGGCAAGGCCACGCTCGGAAGGCTGGGATTTATCCTAAGGTGTCCTTCTTCCAAGGGTTGTGAATCTGTTCTGACATTGCCTTAAACATGCTAAATCTAACGCTCCCTCTCTAAGTCATGGCTTACATAATCGTTCCTGATGTTTGAAGCTGAAGATCCATTTTAGGCCTGTCTGTTCTTTTACGGCGGACATGCTGTGTATCTTTCCTAATCCCAGAAGACTTGGATCCCTTTTCCTTGCTTAGAGTCCCAGCTTTCCTTTTCTCTCCTCCTGTGAGGGAGGCACCAAGCCACAGAAATCCCAGAGCCTCCACATTTCTCACAACTCCCTGGGTGCCCCTCACCTGGGTGCTTCTCTAGCCGGGTCTCACCCTGACTGTGGTCTGGTGTGGAAGGCGAAGGAGGCAGGAGCAAAGAGAAGGCCAACCTGAGAGCTGTGGCCAGGCCTTTAGTCAGCTTTTCCTCTGGGGGGCTGGACTTCAGGAAGCTTAAGTTACCATTTCCTCAGTTGGTGGCACAAGACCATCATCTGGCCAGATGAGGCCGGCTTTCACATGCAGACGTTCATTCTCCTCTGCCCTTTATCCCTGCCCTGGTCCTGCCCTCCCAGCATCACACTCTCCTGCTGTGGATCAGCAAGTCGTGCCCTCCTCCCATGTCCATCTGTGTGTAAGTGTAATGCACGTGTGCCTACCAAATGTGTAGTATTGCTTTGTATCTATTTGATTACATAAGTAATTGACCGTCTGCCTCGTTCTTTAACTTTCTTCGTTCCGCATTATGTTTTTAAGTTCTGTCAATGTCAAAAAACTGAAATTGAGTTCATTCCTTTTATCTCCCCCAAGATCATTTAGATCCAAGAAGTCCCTTGTCCCTTGTCCTCACTCTGAGGAGCTGGTACTCAGGTAGGACACCATCCAGGCAGAGTCATGAAAGAAGGGAGGTCCCTGCAGGGAGAGAGGACAGCATGAATGACGGGACTGGGTGTATCACCAAGAGGGTGAAATCAGAGGAAAAAAACTCAAATGGCAGCAGGGAAGATTGAGATCACCTGTAAGAGCAAACGTCCTGGCACCCAGGAAATTCTGGACTTGCTGGAAGCTTCAATGGGCCTCTGTCTTGCTGTCTTTAACAAAGAGCAGTCTTTTTTGCAAGCAGACTAATCAAATGACTTTCTCATCCCATTATTTTCTGATTATTGAATTTTCCATCATGGACAGCAACAGAAAAATTCCAACAGGTCTAGAGCAGAGGGATGGGAATGGTAGCAGACACCCAGATTCCCCTGGTGTTTTTGAGAGCCCAAGAAGTCCCCCCCACCGGGAGCATCAGCCAGGGTGCCCTTCTGAGCCCACACACTGTCTGTACTTTCAGGACACAGTGTTATGTTCACTGAATAAACATTGGGTATACTCTACCTCCCATTCCATTTCTAAAGCCTAGCAGTATTAGCCAATATTCACATTACCCTTGGGCTATTTATTTATTCATTCATTCAACAAAGATTTACTGGGTTTGTGCCAAGCCAGGAACTGTGCCCTAAGCTCAGTGAATGGATAGAAGCCGTTCCTGCTCTTGGATGATGTACATACAATAAAGAAATCAGGCAATTACATGTGCCAAGGAAATATGGTGAGCTAAGTCAAGGGACAGAGGAAATTCTGTGGTGTGTAGAGTGCTGATGTTTTGGAGGGGGTCAGGGATGGCGTCAGATTCTGGTAGGGTGACATCCAAGCTGAAATGAGAAACAATCATCAGGTTAAACAAAGGAGACAGAAGGGCAAGGATCTCAGGCAGCAGGAACATCTGAGAGGAAGGCTTGGAAGTAAGGGAGGTGGCCAGGAGGGGAATAAAGACGAGAACAGCTCCCAGCACCTAGGGGTGCTGCTGCAGAGTGATGTGAGAAGAGACCAGGGCCAGATCCAAAGCTGTCTCAAGCACTGAATTCTATCCAAGGGCAATGAGAAGCTGTTGAAATGTTTTTCTGCAATAAAATGACATCATGACCAGATATATGTATTTGCTGCCTTGGGGAGAAGATATTGGAGAAGGGCAAAGGCAGAAAGCAGTTAGGGAGCTGTTTCAATAAACTACACCCAGGTCTAGTATGTGCCATGCCCTGTACAGGTACCAGAAATAAAACAGTGAGCAAAAAGGGAAAGACTCCTGTTTCTGTGGAGCTGGCAATTCAAAGGGGGACCCAAAAATAATTGACCACAACAATGAATGTGTAGTCATAAACAGATCGGTTTTCTAATGGAAAAGAACGGGATTCTTTGACAGCATTTAGCAAAGGAACCTGCAATGAGAAGTAAGGCTGGTATGGACTAGGTTTGCTCTAGAAGGGAGAAGAAGGGAGAAGGAGGTGTAGAACGTCCTAGACACTCTGGTGTGGAAGGGGAAGGAGGGAGGAGTGAAGGGAGAGGACGTTTCTGGCTGAAGGAGCTGGGAGGACAGTGGTTTTATTCTGAGTAAGAGCAGATCTCAGATCTCAGGAGGAAGAGCTGACCCCAGTGATGGGCGCACGGACATACATGGGTATGGCCGTCCGGAAAGAGCCACCCACCTGGCAGGTCAGGATGGTTCCAAGGTCAGCAGAGGGGGATGAGGTGTTTTCAGTTCACAGGTGGAAATGAAGCCTTGGATGAAGTTGCTCAGTGAGTCTGAGGAAAGAGCAGAGGAGATACAGGAAGAGTTCCCACGGCTGAGCCCCATATGGCGCTGAGGGGGTAAATGGAGTACAAGGGAGGACCCCTCAACAGGAGCCTGAGGAAAAGCAGGGAGAGGAGCGGAGGAAAACCCGGACAATGGGTTGTCAGAAAAGGGTGCGGGTGGGAGTGTTTCAGGAAGTGAGAGGAATCCTGATTCGAGTGTTGCCCAGGGAGGTCAGACGAGGACCATGAAGTAAGCCAGGTAAGCCAGGAGGGCCAGAGGCCTTGTGTAAGCACCACTGAAACTCAGGGCCTCAAATGGGCCTGGCACATTCTAGGCAATTGATCCAGGTTAGTCGCTCCCCAAATGCCTGAGAGAAAAATGCTGACCCGGATGAGAGCAATTCCAACGGAGCGGTGGGGCGAATATCGGAGAGCAATGAGTTGAGAAGTGAGAAAGCAGAGATGGCCGGTATAGACCCCGCTTTCAGGGCGTTTGGCTGTGAATCTGGGAAGAGACAACAGTAGGAAGGACTGATTTAAAGACCACCCAGAACCACGATGTGGAAGCACATTCTGGGGTAAGGCCCAGGAGACGGCACGGTTGAGGCCTATCTTTGAATCCAGTTGCCACTTACTTATTGGGTCATCTAGGTTAAAACCTCTCCAAGTCTCTGTCTTCTCACATGTGAAATGAAGATAATGCTACAACATTTCTTATAGGTTGGAAGACCTTAATCTGTCAATAAGTTGAAGACACTTAGCTATTGATATTATTACTTTTTTTTACATTGTTCTGGTTATATGGTGACCAAATAGTTATGAACGTGCTCTGAGGACTCTAAAATACTATCCAAATGTAATATTCCACATAGAAACTGAGTTGTACTACTTCGAGCATTCATTGAACATATGTACATTGATAAAAATGTGTGTGTATGTGGGGGGGGCAGTAATTGCTATTTGGTACCTACCTAATCACTCTGCTATACTTTCATTTTTCCCTCTCTTTTTATTTTTATATTTATTTATTTATTTATTTAGAGACAGAGTTTCACTCTTGTCACCCAGGCTGGAGTGCAATGGCATGATCTTGGCTCACTGCAACCTCTGCCTCCCGGGTTTAAGCGATTCTTCTGCCTCAGTCTCCTGAGTAGCCAGGATTACAGGTGCCCACCACCACGCCTTGCTAATATTTGTATATATATTTTTTTTTCTTGGTAGAGATGGAGTTTCACCATGTTGGTCAGGCTGGTCTCAAACTTCCGACCTCAGGTGATCCACCTGTTTCGGCCTCCCAAAGTGCTGGATTATAAGCCACTGCACCTGGCCAGATTTTATTTTTATTTTTTGTAGAGATGGGGTCTTACTATGTTGTTCAGGCTGGTCTCAAACTCATGGGCTCAAACAATCCTTCCACCTCAGCCTCCCAAAGTGCTGGAATTGTGAGTGTGAGCCACTGTGCCTGGGCACTTTCACTTTTTATGGGACCAGTGGTGGCAGATCTAGGGATGTTGAAAACATAAATCAAAACAATGGAGCTTTCCTCCTGGCTGAAAGAACCTGAAATTGTCAGGACCATGCAGTTCTGACTCTGTTCTTCAATTATAAGGAGATGAATGATCAATGGCAGTTACCTTAACCTCCCAACTTGTCCTCCAAGCAAGCAGTAAGTACTCGAAGATTAGGAGTAAGAAAATCATCCATTCTCACATGTATTAACAGACTTTTACTGTGCATCAAGAAGGTGCCAATCATCATACTCAAAAACTCTTTTAACATCGTGATTTTAAAAGATCATAAAATGGATGAGCCCGAAATACCAGTCAACACCAGACTTAGCTGGACAATCAAAGCAGGTACCCCAGAGCTGCTGGTGGATTCAAAGTACACGAGCAAATGGCAAAAAACAGCCTGGATGTCTAGAGGCACGTATTTCAACCCTACTAATGGGCTCATACATTCATTCATTTGAATGTTCATTCAATAAATATTCATTGACCATCTATCTTGTGGAAGGTGCTAAGTGCTGGGTGTCCAAGAACAAAAAGGGATTAGGTCCTGCCCTCATTAGATCGACATTCTAACAAAGAAGTTTGCAATTATTATTCTTAATGTTAGCTGGTTGAGTCCTAGACAAATCAAACTCTGTGAATATCTACTTCTTTAAATGAAGAGTTTAACTAGATTGAGCATCTCCAAGGCTAATTTTAGTTCAAATTCATATACATGTGCATTTTCTTTGTAACAAAAAAAATTAGTAAGTCTGTATTTTGAGCTCATTATCAGATATTGTTAAAAGGGTCTTAAGCCCAATGGATATAAGGTTTTGGCAGCAAACACAGAGGATGATCACCGAGGTCCAGCATCTTGGGCTGAACATTTTGCCTTCTTGTGTTCAACCAACTGTGGCAGAGAATGATTAGTGGTATTTCTTCCCAGTGTTGCACAGTGAGGCAAGAGGCAGGGTTTCAAAATACCTGCAAAACAATTTCAACCTCTATAAAGCTCTACTGATGGCCAATGGCTGGTCCCAGAGCTGAATTAGTGGAGCTTGCATTTTTTTTTCTCCCATCCTCTACAATGCTCAAAAACAGAAAGCTGTGTCATCATTAAGGAAAGGGACAATACAGTATAGAATAGTTGATAAAACCTCACTCCTCTGAAGCCCAGGAATCCCCAAGAGGCTTGTTTTTACTTTGCTTTAGAATTA
>CAUYOR010100581.1:0-13982 GCA_963573925.1 Callimico goeldii
CCCCCCTTCCTCCCTTCCTTCATCCCTCCCTTCCTCCAAAAAAAAAAAAAAAAAAAAAAAGAAGCTCCAGACTTGTTCTAAACAGCAGAGAGAGAAACCAATCAAGGGTGGGAGGTATGAAAGAGTAGACACAACTGAACAAGGTGTGTGGGGTAATGAGTTCTATAAACCTCAGCAACATGTGGGGTCATCATCAAGTAAAACCACTGAGGTGGCCGGGCATTGTGGCTTACACCTGTAATCCCAGCACTTTGGGAAGCCGAGGTGGGCAAATCACCTGAGGTCAGGAGTTAGAGACCAGGCTGGCCAACATGGTGAAACCCCATCTCTACTAAAAATACAAAAATTAGCCGGGCGTGGTGGTGCCTGTCTGTAGTCCCAGATACTCAGGAGGCTGAGGCGGGAGAATCTCTTGAACCAGGGAGATGGAGGGCAGACGGAGGCAGGAGAATCTCTTGAATCAGAGAGCCAAGATGGCACCACTGCACTCCAGCCTGGGCAACACAAGCAAAACTCTGTCAAAAAAAAGAAAACCCACTGAAGTGTGACAAAATAGCTCTAGGCTAAAAACAACACAAATGTCCACCTGCAGTAGAATGGGTAAATCCATTCCTTTTTTCCCCTATACTAGAATGCTACACAGCAATGAAAACCAACAAATTACTACTATTCATACATAGACATATGAATTCATACATACATCTCACAGATTTCATACTGAAAAGAAGTCAGTCACAAAAGAATACATATAGTAAGATTCCATTTTACATGAAATTCAGGAACAGGCAAAACTAATCCATGGTGATAGAAACCAGAATAATGATGACCTTGGGTTGAGGAAGGGGCAAGATAGAGAATGGTAGAAGCTGGAAGTAGTTTGTATCTTGCTTGGTCCGAGTAGTGTATACATTTATAAAAATCATGTTATATACGTCAGATTTATGTATTTTACTAGACATAAGTTGTACACTAATTGGAAAAATTTGAAATGCTGCAGTGTACAGGATATCAGTAAATGCACACTAATTATAGTTGCAGCTTTTGTTTATCAAACAAGCATTTGAATATTCTGTTGACTGGTAGTTACCAAGGCTGTATTAAGTAGGATTTCCCCAAATATTTTTTAGTATGTATCAATAAGCATTTGTCCTTCCCAGGGTATATCTAAACCAGAAATCTTTCAACAGCCTTAAATGTAACCCTACACATTATACAGTCGGCTAGCCAGAGAACCAGAGAACCACAAAAACAAAGATACATTCCAAAGAGAAAATCTCTTCATCACTGGAAAAATGTAGGTTGGACAGTAGGAGTTCAATGATTTGTGTAGAAGGGATCATCACAAACAAATAATCACCGCTGCAACCTTTGACACGGATGTCCAAGTCTTTAGAGTGGCCTGTGGGACCTGGCCTACCCACTCCCCATCCCCACCCTACTTCTCTCTGAACTCATGTCACACTACTCTCTTCCTTTCTCACTCCGCTTCACACACACTGTCCTCCTCGCTGTTTCTCAAACTAGCCAAGTATACTCCCTCCTCAGGGTCTGTGCCCTTGTTGGTCTGCCTGCTCTTCCCCCAGATATCCACATGGCTCCTTCCCTTTCTTCAGGACATTCATAAAATTCCACCGCTCAGTTCCCTGGCCACCCTATCAAAATGTGCAGGCAGAGACCCACCTCCTCTCCCTGTTCCTGGCTTTTTTAGACCCACCATGTTTCACATTGAAGCATCCATAGGTATTCTTTGTTATGTTTGTTTGTTTGTTTGTTTTGAGAAGGAGTTTTGCTCTTGTTGCCCAGGCTAGAGTGCAATGGCACGATCTCAGCTCAGTGCAACTTCCACCTCCCTGGTTCAAGCGATTCTCCTGCCTCAGCCTCCTGAGTAGCTGGGATTATAGGCGCCTGTCACCTTGCCTGGCTATTTTTGGATTTTTAGTAGAGATGGGGTTTCACCATGTTGGCCAGGCTAGTCTCAAACTCCTGACCTCAGGTGATCCACCCCCTTGGCCTCCCAAAGTGCTGAGATTACAGGCATGAGCCACTGCCACTGCACCCAGCCATTGTTTGTTATTTGTAGAGATTTTTGTATATTTTTCTTTTTTTTTTTTTTTTTTTTTTTTTTAGAAACAGGGTCTTGCTCTGTTGCTCAGGCCAGAGTGCAGTGGCATGATCACAGCTCACAGCAGGCTCAACCTCCCGAGCTCCAAAGAGCCTCTCACCTCAGCTGGGACAGAGACTACAGGCATGCACCATGATGCCAGATCAATTTTTGTATTTTTTATAGTGATGGGGTTTTGTCATGGTGCCCAGGCTGCTTTTAAACTCCTGAGCTCAAGCAATCCATCTGCCTCAGCCTCCCAAAGTGCTGGGCTTGCAACCCTGAGTCACCACATCTGGCCTTTGTTCACTTCTTTATCCCCAGGACTTAAAACATGCTCTGCAATCAATAAATATTTGTTAAATAAATGAATTTTTAAACATCCTGTTATCTAACCCTATTTGCTTCTACATATCAGTTCACATATATCAGGGGAAGCCTCAAGATTTCAAAATCTTGACCAGGTGCAGTGGTTCACACTTGTAATCCCAGCACTTTGGGAGGCCTAGACGAGTGGATCACCTAAGATCAGGAGTTCCAGACCAGCCTGATCAACATGGTGAAATCCTGTCTCTACTGAAAATACAAAATCAGCCGGGCGTGGTGGCACATGCCTGTCGAACTTCTTTGTTCAACAGGAAGTGAACAAAGGCCGGGTGTGGTGAGTCAGGCTTGTAATCCCTGCTACTCAGGAGACTGAAGCCAGAGAATCGCTTGAACCCAGGCGGTAGAGGTTGCAGTCAGCCAAGATCGCACCATTGCACTCCAGCCTGGGCAACGAGAAAAAAAAAAAAAAAAAAAAAAAAGATTTAAAAACCTTCACCCAGAAAAAAAGAATTACTGAGGAGAGAAAGATAAGACACACTTGTCTCACCCAAATAAAATAGTTCCTGGTCATCAATATATGGTTTCAATCTCCTTTCAGGACTTTTTAAAATGAATTTCTCTTTAAAAATGAATTCTGTTTCACTGTAGATGCAATTTTCTCTCTTTCAGTAGTCTGTTGCTGGGGAGGTAGGAATGGCAACCAGAGATGGAGAACCCTCCAATTCAATTGCCAACTTAATTTTTTAATTCTCATAAATGTTTATTAGCAGGCTCTATCACTCTCTCCTTTTTAAACTGAGTCCAATTCTATTTCTAAAACCCATCTTCCAGGGTCAGGTCAAGACTCGTAGTTTCCTTGGAAGGCTAATTATCTGAGATAGCATTTCAAACTGTCATTCCTCACAGATCTCTTCAAGAAGCACAGAGAAATTGATTTTCCACCAGCAAAATTTATTTACTTCCTGGATTATGTTCTAAATAAAAAGATTTTTACATGTTCTGCACATAATAAATTTTTTAACTTCTTTAGAAACATCGTTCACAATTTACACCACCTGGAGAATTAGATACTCACCCTCACTCAGAATAGAGGTAGATTTCATAGAGTCATAGCAGTAAAAATTTGTTCAAAGGGTATTTTAAAGTTCTTTGTCTGTATTGGCAATACATTTCTCCTTTTCTATACTCCCTCTTCATTTTTTTGGTGATTTTGTTTTTCAAATCAACATGTTGAGAAATATATCAAGGGTTTAAATTTTAGACACAAAATACATGGCTTATTTTCCCAAAACAACATTATGCCTTACACTTTTTCAGATTTGGAATTTGAGTGCACTGACGGCTGACTTAACACACATATTAACCAACTGCTTTAAAGGTTAGAAATGTGTCTGGGGTTGCACCGTGTAAACTCCCTATGCTGCACTCCAAATATAATCAAGAAAGAAAGCCAGTGCCAGTGCAGACTAATCTTCACATTTCCAAGCATTATGAACATTGACTTACATTTTGCCACCTACACAGACATCACAATTGAAAACCATGTTTCAAATTAATTCCAAGGATGTGCAGAACTCTTATTAGGCTGGTATACCTGGAGGTAAAATTTTTCCTTCCACTCTGCCTTTACCCAGATGCCAACATTTCATTTTGTGAGGAAAATTTACTTTCATAATTCTCCAACTTGTTTTTCTTGTTCGGGATTCTCAGTGAAGTCCACAGCTCTTTCCCAGCACCCCCATGCTCCCACCAGCCTAGACCCCTGCCTAGCCACTGGCTTTGCCTTGCTGATCTCTGAGTTACCAACCACCTGCTAACATTAGGGAGGCCCTGACATAATCGAAGAGACTGTGGAAGTCAAGTGCATTGGATCTCTTCTGCTTCCTAGACACTTGGGCACCTGTACTACTGGAGTGTTTCGCTAACAACATCCACCCACCAGGGGGCGCCCCTCCACTAGCAGTGCTGTCTGATGGCTTTTACAGTTCTCCCTGGCCAAGCCTGTAGTTCAAATAGTTTGAGCACTCCTTAACACTGTGCTCTTTACAATGGAAAAAGAAGACCATTTATTGAATGCATGGACAAAAAGAAACAGATAATACCCCTCAGCTAAAATTTGTCTTAGATTGTAGCATTTTTGCCCTTGGGAAGGATATGGCTGGCAGTGAGAGGGGCTTTACTGCCACCTCCTGGATCACGACTTGTCAGCACAGGGCAGTCCTGGGCTGAGCCAAGAAAGTAGGGCGTCATCCTGGAGAAATGGATGTCAGGTCAACGGTGCAATCCCAGAGCTCAGATCTTTCATAACTTTCCTTAAATAATTCCGGTCCATCCAAGCAGAACTGGCTTCTTTTTCATCCCTCTGCCCCAGGAGGGAGATGTGCTAATCTCATTGACTTATTTCCTCCCAAAACCCAGTAAAAAAAAGGGGGACCTTACTATCTTACTTAAGACAAGCGTAATTTAAAAATATATTCTGGCAAGACGCAGTGGCTCACACCTGCAATCCCAGCACTTTGGTAGGCCGAGGTGGGCGGATCACCTGAGGACAGGAGTTCGCAACCAGCCTGGCAAACATGGCAAAACTCCGTCTCTACTAAAAATACAAAAATTAGCCAGGCGTGGTGGTGCACACCTGTAATCCCAGCTACTCCAGAGGCTGAGGCAGAATTGCTTGCACCTGGGAGGCAGAGGTTGCAGTGAGCCAAGACTGCACCACTTCACTCCAGCCTAGGCAACAGTGTGAGACACCATCTCAAAAAAAAAAAAAAAAAAAAAAAAAAAAATTCTTCTGGCTGTGTTGCATTTCTCAAAAATCATTTTTTATCCACAATATGTTTTGAGCCAAACCATATTATCTGAATCTGGTTTTTGCCTTGTCGTCAGATATAGGAAGACCATCTACAGAGGGAAGTCTCTGATACTCAAACTAAAATCTGCTTTACCTTTTTAAAGACCTTAATATATTTTATTGACAGAAGCAATTCAAATGACCAATATATATACATAAAAGATATGAGAATATGTGTAACCTCAGTAGTAATCAAGAAAATGTAAGCCAAAGCAAGATAAGTTTCACCCATCTATGTGGCCAACATGGAAACTATTAATATCTAACTTGAGAAATTTTTTTCATCTACTGTTGGCAAGAATATAAATTAGTACAGTCTTTTTGAGGGACAATTTGGCAGATCTGTCCAGATCTAAAATGAAGCATTCCTTTTGCAGCTTCAAAAATGTCCATCTCTGGTTAGCACTGTGATTGTTTCTCCAATGTTCATTCTGTGCCTGCCCTGCTCTGTGGAAGCCATGTGGTTCCATGGGTGGGCTGCTATTGGCCTAAGCCAATCAGTATAATCCAGTTTCCCTTTGCTGTCATTATTAATTCAGGGAAGGGAATTTAATAGAGGCCCAAGATCCAAGCCCATCAGTGCTCGCCATTCCCCTGGCTACTGTGATTGATTCAGGGATGACCAGTATCCAAATTAGGCTCAATGACAGTGAAGTGCGTTTAATGGCTGGGGAAACTCCTTGCCTCCTCCTCTAGAAATAAATGAGGAAGCATGTGGCTCCAGGAGTCTAAGCTCTCAATGTTATATTATCTAAACAGATTTTTAAAATTAATTCCAGCTCTAAATAATCATAGTCATATGTTTATTTCAACACCCATGGCTCTATTATTTATTAAGTGACAGTGAGTCAATTCCTTAAGTGTTCTAAGTCTATTATTTTGGCTATAAAACATGAATAACATTCCTGCTTTCATAGGGTTATTGTTACTATTGTCATTCTAGAAATCACGGTGCTAGATGATGTGGAACAAAAATAGATAAATAAGGCTCCCCATCTTTATAGATACTGAGAATTTAGTGAGGCAGTAACACTGGGTATTGTTCTTGCCTGTGTACCTTCAGAATCTAACCCTGACTCTTCTGGTGGGTTGAAGAGCAACTTAACATCTTTCAATAAATGGCTTTTCTAGGTAAAGGGGAAAAAAAAACTAGTTGGGAGGATAGGTATACGTGTAAACAAAAGGAGTGAGAAGCCAAGGAAGATAACTAAAAACAGGTTGGGAAGGCCAGGTATGGTGGCTCATGCCTGTAATTCTAGCACTGTGGGAGGCTGAGGCAGGAGGATCGTTTGAGCTCAGGAGCTAAAGACCAGCCTGGGCAACATAGTGACATCCCGTGTCTATAAAAACTATAAAAATAAAATAATAAAACAGTCTGAGGAGAGAAGTGACCAATTAAAACATTATTTTGGGGGGGTCAAGGGATAGTTTTAAATCCTAGCAGCAAGATTAATGAAGATAACTTTCCAGGTCTAGAGCAGATGAGATAGCTGGATGTAAACCGATACGTAAGCTGTTCTCCAGACTGACAGGAAACCCTACCCTAGCTTAGGGATAGGAAAACATGCTGAATTGAACCTTCGTATATGTTCATGTTAATCAACAATACATTTTCCAAAAATTTACCAGAATTTCACCACACAATACATTATCCAAAATTTTACCTTCTTCATTCTACAGGAGATGACCCTGAGTGACAAAGTAGAGAATATAGAAATTAGGAAAGAGCAATGGGCAAAACTAAATTTTCACTGAAAACAAAGAAAAATGCTGTTTTGTGGATGGGTTTTTGTTTTAAAGAAAAATTTTCAGAATATATTCAACATCAGATGTCCACAAATATCTATAAACACAAAGCTGTAAATCACAAGCGATAACATAAGGTACTTACTTCTCAGAGGGCATATTAAGAAAAAATATGCTGTATGTTAACTACATTTTCAAGTTATTTCATGTCTGAAGCTGTCAAGAGAAAAAATAAGACCCTTAAGAAAACAATGTGAGAACATAATTTTTTATTCATATAGAGGAGTGTTAAGCACCTGCTTCTAATGCAAAAACAATGCGAAATAACAGAGAAAAATCCATTTAGTCCAATTCACTAAGACTAGCCTAAAGCCTTAGGAGCAGTGCTCTGTTGCTTCATTAATTCCCTGCCCATGTTTCAGTTATATAGAGGAGGGCTTAGAAAACCAATCAATCATATTTTTCAGCCTAGTCTGATATATAATGTATTACAGGTCCAGCCTCACACTGCAGCACAGCTAAGATAAAGAAACCAATAATGAGAGTCACATAAGAAAACACATTTTCTATGTTCCATTTCAATGGGAAGTCAGATATTCTAAGCAAGCAAGGGATTCTAAGTCAGGAAAACCAAGTTCTGTCACGACTTTTACTAGTTAGTCTTTACAAGACATGTTATTTTATGACCATGCTGCCTATATCACCAGCTATACAAGAAAATTAGCTTGCCACCGCTACCTCCTAAGTTTTCCGGAAGAAGGATTAACAGATTTCAAACTTATTTGCTAAATACCATACAGTGGTGCATATATTATTTATAGTACCTTTAATTAAATAAATCTAAATTAAAACCATCTATGGCACTCGGTAAGATAATATTTATTATTTTTAAAACATACATACACACAGCAAGCCCACTGCTTCCACCAGTACATACACATATTCCCTATGCGTGTGTGACTAAGTCAGATCCTTGCAAAGAGACACTAAATAACCTTAAACTTAAAAAAAGGATCATTGGTTCAATATCTATTATTGCTGATGATTATGATTACATCAACAAGAATCACTGAAATCAATTTGCAGAATCTTCTTTTTCTCATAGTTCTGCCACGGTTGTGATTAGATACAATCCTCAAGTCGTAACTTTGACTTATAGTAAATAATTTTTACTTCCTTAATTCTAAAGTTCAAAGGTGTTTTAATAGGCAAAAGGTATCAAAACTAGCATAAAAACTGGAAGGTAATTGATCCTAGGACCTCAAACATTTAGCAGATCTTTTCACACTGATCTTCACAGAAAAATAGTATTGAAATAAGCTGAAGCACCATTTGGCTTGAAGTATTACCTGCTTGCCATGCTGCAGAATCTATTGGCAGTTTTTTTTAAAGTGAAAATAAAATAGTAACGTTTTAATGTGAAGGCTATTAATGCTGATACCCTAGTTTTTTCAGCATGTTAACCATACTAATGCAGTCAAACACCTGGTCACAGATTAAAAGGAGAGCTTTTAAATCAAGACCAAATTTTAATTTAACCACCACCTATACTCTTGTACATTGAAACCCCTTATTTGCCTCCTCTTGAATGTCCTACTGTTTTGAGGCTTAAATACCCAAAGTCAGAATTTCAATACTAAGTTCCTCAGAGTAATAAAGAAAAGGTCTATTTAAACTCTTCGGCTAAGTTCTAGTTAATGGCTTTTGGGAAAAAAAGCAACACACTATTAATTGGTTAAGGCGAAAAACTCACACAAATTCTGGTTCCCTAAACAACCATTCTCTAAAATAATAAATGCAGAGCATGGCTAGAAACCCAGAAATCAAGAACCTGTACCCAACTTGGTTTATTTCTCCCACCTAAAAAGTTTTGGATTCATACCTTAGAAAAGATGTGTGGAATGCAGGTAAATGATTTTGCACCGTGGTGAAAAGCTTTTGAGAAGGGCTTAGTGTTTGAGGTCATAAGGAGACAGGAACTTCTCTGGATTCTAGTATCACCCTTAAACTACTGGGGGACAAAAGTGGAGTCCATAATAATGAACATTCCCTCCCCAGAGCCTCTTCAGCTGGGCAGTTCAATAGCAATTGGTCCACAGAAGAGTAAATCAGTCCTGATCAATTCTGTATGGAACATTAGCACCAGAATCTTACAATACAGAGAACTACCAATGCCAGAGTTATAGTAAGTCATTCAAAAGAGAAGGTTTCTCTGTCAGGCTTGCATTAGTGTGGTTCTTAGAAGAACAGCATAGTGGCCAGAGTCCTATAATATAATGATAGAACATCAACAATAATTACTGAAACCAAAGACACACATCTACCCACGGATAGCAGTTACATATTCCCTTAATATCTAGAAACAAGTAAGATTTTTAAGTGTGTTTTCATAGTTAAATTCGGGTAAAGCAAACAGTTTCTCTTACTGATCCTAGTTTCTTCAATTTTCTTCAACTGATTGTAATTTTTATCCCCTACTCCCACCAAACTCTCTCCTAAATAAATATACACATTTATACAGAAAACACACAAAGTTCAATGCATGAGTAACATGGCCTTTTTATAACATTTCTCTCTGTTCCCCTTTTTTACACACTTTTAATCATGGGTGACTTAATCTCCTAATAGTAAATACACATTCATGTAACAAGAACCATATCACTATTCTTCCACTGGATATATCTTGATATAGCAACAGTGGATGTGAAAGGTGATGGAATAACAGTTGCGGAGGGGCACTTGTTCAATCTTCCTTTGAAACATTTGGAAGCTTTTGTCTTTACTTCTTCTAGAAGCCTTTCTCAGAAAATCCAGGCAGTTCAGAAGGAAATGATCAAAACCATGAATCTCTCCTCTTGGGATATCAGTACTCTTGCTGCAAGAAGATGTCATCTCAAGTGCAAGAGCAGCATCTAAAAGCACAGAAGAATATACCATCAACTATTTTACATAAAGTCTTTCAAAAACTTAATTTCTTTCTCACTTGTTTTCTCACACGTATATATATTAATAATATTGGTGGGTACTATGTAGCTTAAGAAAACCTTATATTTCAATTAGATGTATCAAAAGCAAATTTTTAAGACAATCTTTAGAATAATTACCGATCAAAACTATCATGTGTAACACATATCTTCTTTTATGCAAATAATAACTAATTTTGACAAAAAACATGCAAGTTTTGCAGAGCCTGTAGTTTACACAGTTTGTATCAATTAGTTTTTCATTGTTCAGCATGAATTAACTCAAATGAATGCATTGCAAAGACTCTTCCAGGGCCTTGAAAGGACCTGTGCAAATGAAAGATCAAAACTAAAGCTTTGTTTACTTCATAGCAAATTTACCTTTGATGTCAAAGATGCTCAAAATGCTTTATGAAGGTTAACAGATTAATTAATACAGTTATGGGCTAGGCGTGGTGGCTCATGCCTGTAATCCCAGCACTTTGGGAGGCCAAGGTGGGTGAATGATCTAAGGTCAGGAGTTTGAGACCAGCCTGACCAACATGGTAAAACCCCATCTGTACTAAATATACAAAAATTCGCTGGGCGTGGTGACACACACCTGTGATCCCAGCTACTCGGGAGGCTGACACATGAAGATCGCTTGAACCCAGGAGGCAGAGGTTGCAGTAAGCCAAGACTGCACCACTGCACTCCAACCTGGATGACAGAGCGAGATACTGTCTCAAAAACAAAAAAACAGTTATGAGAATGTGGGATTCTATCATCATAATATTTTACATAGTTAATGAGATATTAAACATTGAATGACTTACTTGAGCAAATAAATTATCACTCAAAAACGTCTAACTGGCCAGGCACAGTGGCTCATTACCTCTAATTATAGCATTTTGGGAGGCCAAGATGGGCAGATCACTTGAGCTCAGAAGTTCAAGGCCAGCCCAGGCAACATGGTGAAACCCCATTCTACCAAAAATACAAAAAATTAGTGGGGCGTTGTGTCACACACCTGTGGTCCCAGCTACTCGGGAGGCTGGGGTGGGAGGATTGCATCTGCCTAGGAGGAAGAAGTTGCAGTCAGCCAAGATTATGCTACTGAACTCCAGCCTGGGCAATGGAGTGAGATCCCATTAAAAAAAAAAAAAGTCTGATTTTTGTTTTGCTTTTTTTAATACTAAAAAGCTATATTTAAAAGGAAGGCAATAATTTGGTACAGCACTGATCTCTCTTTATTGGGAAAAGTATTGCCAAGTATAGTCATGCACTATATAACAATGTTTTGGTCAGGCCGGGCACGGTGGCTCAAGCCTGTAATCCCAGCACTTTGGGAGGCCGAGGCAGGTGGATCACGAGGTAAACAGATCGAGACCATCCTGTTCAACATGGTAAAACCCCGTCTCTACTAAAAATACAAAAAATTAGCTGGGCATGGTGGTGCGTGCTTGTAATCCCAGCTACTCAGGAGGCTGAGGCAGAGGAATTGCCTGAACCCAGAAGGCAGAGGTTGCGGTGAGCCGAGATCGCGCCATTGCACTCCAGCCTGGGTAACAAGAACGAAACTCCGTCTCAAAAAAAAAAAAATGTTTTGGTCAACAATGGGCTGCATATAAAATGG
Source organism: Callimico goeldii (assembly GCA_963573925.1). NCBI lineage: Eukaryota > Metazoa > Chordata > Mammalia > Primates > Cebidae > Callimico > Callimico goeldii. The sequence goes on from CAUYOR010100581.1 coordinate 11,604, forward strand.
TGGTCCCATAAGATTATCATGAAGCTGAAAATTCTTATTGCCTAGTGACACTGCAGCCATGATAACATCATGGTGCAATGCATTACCTTTTCTATGTTTTGATATATGAATACTTACCATTGTGCTTCAGTTGCCTACAGTAGTCAGTATAGTAACATGCTGTACAGGTTTGTAGCCTAGAAGCAATAGGCTATACCATGTAGCCTAGGAGTATAGTGGATGATATCATCTAGAATTGTATAAGTAGACTATGATGTTAGCATAACAGTGAAATCATCTAAGGATGCATCTGTCAGAACATCAAGCAAGCCAGGACTATAATCAGTCGATCTTGCTTTATGGGCCCACAGGGCAAATGACTGATAAGGGTGATAGGTATGTATCTTTCTTGAGCACTTGTCAACCTAAATTCACATTACCATATCCAATAAAATACTTGATTTTAGTTTAGGAGCAAGAGATATACACTCTACAAAAAGGGGTATCATCCTAGAGATAAATACTACTTCTGGTTTTCTAAGTGGCACAACTCTCTTTATCAGAAATTCTCATAAAATCAATCATTGGAGAATGTTTCAGCTGAAAAATTAGTCTTCAGCAAGCCACAACATATTACCTGTGAAAGGCTGCACAGCCTTAAGTATGGAAAATCAAACCTACCCAGTTCAGAACCAAAATGATTCTCAGTGCTGGTGCTCCATTTGAGGCAAATCAGCCCCTGAATCATCTGACAGGGGAAGTCCTGATACCTATAAATTAATAATAGAGCATCATAGATTCTCAGTAATTGCAAAAGTTCCACTTACCCAAAATTTCAATTCTATTTGTTCAAATATCAGATGTTTAGAACTAACTATTCATTCATAGTTCAAGCGGCCTACATGGAAAAGGATGAAGTAAGGGGACGTTATTCTTTTCCTTTTTTAGTCCCAAAATTACTGCTGAGTGGATGTTATTCTGTGATCCTAGCTTATGCATATGTTAAAAGATACTTCTGATCTGCTATGACAGTGTAAGCGCACTACAGCCCATCTCTTCTACTTATTACCAAAATATAGAAACAAAAATCTGTTGGAACCATCATATAAAGACTTTGAAGCAGCCCTTGTAACTCTGCTACATGAAGTAAAGGAAAACATACTTGAAATGAATGAAGGGATAGGAATACTTAGCAGAGAAATAGTAGCTACAAAAGAGAGCCAAATGTATATTTTAGGACTAAAGAGTACAGTATCTGAAATTTTAAAATTTCACTGAATGGGCTTAATAGCAGAATGAAGATGATAAAGTAAAAAGTAACAGAAGTTGAGAATAGGTTAATAGAAATGGCCCAATCTGAAGAATAGAAAGAAAAATGATTAGGAAAAAGTGAACAGAGTCTCAGGAACCTATGAGAAAATACTAAACAGTCTACCATACATATCATTAGACTTTCAGAAGGAAAGGTGAGAGACTATGGCAGAAAAAAATATTTCAAAAAATGATGACCAACAACTGCCCAAATACGTAAGTTTACAGATTCAAGAAGGCTGGAAAACCCCAAACAGGACAAACACAAAGAAAACTATGTCTACATACATCATATTTAAGCTAATGAAAAGATAAAAATTAAATCTTGAAAGCAGCTATAGGAAAATGAAACACTACATATAGGGAAACAACTCAAATGCCTGACAATTTCCCACCAGAAATTACAGAGATCAGAAGAATCACATCTTTATAGTTCTGGGAGGAAAACAAAAACAAAAACATGTCAACTCAAATTCCATATCCAATAAAATATATTTCAATAATTAAAGTAAAATAAAGTCATTCTCAAATGAAGAAAAACAAGAATATTTGTCACCATCAGACCCGCTCTGCAAGAAATGCTAAAGGAAGTTTTTCAGGCGGAAGGAAAATAATACCAGAGGAAAACTGGAATCTAGGGAAAAAGAGAGACCAACAGAAATGGTAAAGAGCTAGGTAAATATAAAAGACAATTTTTTCTCATAAATTGTTTAAAATGTTTATGACTGTTTAAAACAAAACATATAATGTATTAGGCTTCTGAAGGTATGCAGATGTAGTACATATGAAGTTGTAAAATAAACTGCAAACTGGGGAGAAGGGAATACGTTTTCGACTTTTTCGTTGTTAATTATTTATCAAGAGAAACCATTTCTTTTTTTTTTTTTGAGACGGAGTTTCGCTCGTTACCCAGGCTGGAGTGCAATGGTGTGATCTCAGCTCACCGCAACCTCCGCCTCCTGGGTTCAGGCAATTCTCCTGCCTCAGCCTCCCGAGTAGCTGGGATTACAGGCACGCGCCACCACGCCCAGCTAATTTTTTGTATTTTTAGTAGAGACAGGGTTTCACCATGTTGACCGGGATGGTCTC
>CAUYOR010100584.1:0-30396 GCA_963573925.1 Callimico goeldii
CGCCACCGTGCCCAGCCAATTTTTTGTATTTTTAGTAGAGACAGGGTTTCACCATGTTGACCAGGATGGTCTCGATCTCTTGACCTTGTGATCCACCCGCCTCAGCCTCCCAAAGTGCTGGGATTACAGGCTTGAGCCACCACACTAGGCCCTGGTGTGGTTTACTTAACTCGCGTAATAAGATTCCATGTAAGCATGAGGTAGAGCTATTACTAATGAAGCATGGTAAACATCAGTGCTTTCTTCAAAATTTTCTAATCTTTTCTTTTAAAAAGGTAAAGTTGAGACTTTGCTATTTTATAACATCACTGGAATCAGTTTATCAGAGTGCATTTTTATTAAATTACTAAACATATAATGCCATTTACTTAACCTTCTCGGTGCCTTTGTAGTATGTTTACTTTTTTTATTTTCCAAAGTAGTTCACTTGTCAAAACAACAGAAACAGAGTTACTAAACCCCTTGGATGGGTAGGTACATGAGTGCACAGACGTAAAAGCGCTGTTTCCCTCAACCGTTTATACCTGTGGAGTACATTTTAGCTACTGTCAAACTGATTGTTAAAATAGAGCTTACTCTTTTTTGTTCTTACATTTGTTTGTGAAAAAGACCAACAAGACTGCTTAAAGTTTTAAAAAGGAAAGAGAATTGATAAATTATATATTGGTTCTAATTACTAATGTAGTTTTGGTGATCTTATGGTGATTGATTTCATCTTTAGATCAAATTAAATGTTACCAAGCAAAAGCATTTAATCCATACCTAACACTGTCAAAAGCAGTCATCAATTTAAAGAAATACTCCCAATTTCATTTTTGCCTTTTATGGAGGATTGCCATACACATGAATGAAAAGCCGAATTTTTTATTAATCTTTGAAATGTTAATTTCTTTTGAGAAACAACTAGAAACTCAAGTTACGATCTTGATGCTGCTTTTGATGAAATATCTTTACTAGTATTGATAATAACAACTTTATCTTTTATTGTTCTTTGTAAGTATTTTTCATATTAAGTTATAATTGAGAATCATGTAAGGTTTTTTCTAATTTCATGTGGTCATAGAATCTTCGAATTGGGAGAGATCTTATGGATTGTTTTAGAATCCAACCTTTTGTATTCCATCTTAGGAACTCCTTGTAGTTAATCTGAAGTAAGTTTATGTTTGACTATTTTATGAGATGACTTCCTCATTTCCTATGTATGGACAGGAAACACTTGCACTTTTACAGTTTAAATAAACAGTTCATTATTGTTTGTTTCTGGCAAAAGGATTTCTCTTAGAAATCCTTTCTCTTTTCTTTTAATTGTTAATGGGCAAAAATGCATTAAGTTTTTTTCATGGATTTGAGTTTAGTTTATTCATACTGTTGCCCCAAGATTATAATTTTAAATATTGATTATTGGAGCCTTTAATATGTTACTATGTAGCTAGTTTATCAATACATAATGATATACTAATTATTCAATTTAAGCCCCCAAATGCAAAGGCAAAGTACTGATTAGTCCTTTAAAACTTGCTTAAGTGAATTTAGGCATTTATGCTGGCTGCTCTATCAAGAAGAGTGTAAGATGGATTGTTTGTTTTTGTTGATGCAAAACTGGCCATTTTTAATTCTGCCTCCGATGATATATATATATATATATATTTTAATATGAACTTAATCTGGTTTCTTACAAGCAGTAAGAGCTTCAGGTTTTCACAGTGCTACCTAAAGAGAATTCTGAGTGTAAGACTAACATATAGTTTGGTTTCACAGATAGGCTGGGGTTTTTTTGTTTTGTTTTGTTTTGTTTTGTTTTGTTTTGTTTTGTTTCCTTCTGGCATGCCCAGTATGGGTTTTGCCAAGTTCCATGGGTCAGTAGATAATGTTGGCTTATATGTATTTCCAGAGATTGCCAGTCTCTCGACAACATTTAAGGTCACTAACCACTAGACTGCATCTGAAAATTTGAGTTTATCTTGACACCATTAGGCCTAAATCCTATGATGAATCAGACTTGGTGGATTAGTTGCTTTCTATGTTAAGATTTGGCTTAGGTCTTCTAAGTAGTCTTTGAAAAACATGGTTTTCATATTATGGCACTTCTCTCTTTGGATCACCAAGCCATTCAAAGTTATTCATAAAATTGTGAAGGAGATTTTGTTTTTTAATTTTCTGAGACTCTCAGACTAATTTTAGATGACTATAACTATCCTGTCAAAAATTATCCCACTTATTTTGTAGTTTGCAAACAAATACGTGGTAAGTTAGAAAAGATTACGCAGTCAAAATAAGAGATTTTCTTTTTTCAATTTTTTCTCATCTGCTTCTCTTTTATTCTTTTAGATATAATATACATGGGATGACATTTAACCTGGTGTTAGTTTTGCCTTGACATTGAGAATGTTGAGCCCTCATTCCACCGTCATAGCCCTCTTCCTGTAACAAACCATCTCCCAAGTCACTTAAATACCTCACAATAGATAATTATGCTGTAACTTTAAACAACTCCCTGAAAATACCGACACAATCTTAAGAGTTTAGGTTAGAACCATAAGAATTGGTTCATTCAGCTTTCAGAAAGCACTGGCAGCGGGGGACAAATGAATTTGTGCATCTCAGCCCACACATGAAAGAACGATTAATATTATTATCACTAAGAAGTCCAGAAATGGATATCAGCCATTGATAATACAAGAAGTGTCCCTACCTTCTTTCACTGTATTCACAGATTTGGGAATGTAGAAGTCATTTAACTAGAGAACAGTTAGAGTCACTTATGCTGCAGTTATTTAACTAGAGAACAGATGCTTCCTATAATTAAGCAACCAAGTATTATTCGCTCATCATAAACTTCAACTTGCTTCATTGTCTCTATGAAGTATTTGAAATGGTGTTTTTATGGAATCACTTTTGATCCATGTGTTTAAACTTTGACATCTGTGTATGAGAATTCTCTGTCCTACTCTGGTAATCTTGCATAAGTTGACAGCAGTGTTGTTTCTTAGAAGTTTGGTTTATTGAATTGAAATATAAACACAAAGTAAAGAATGCTACTGCTTCTCCAATGGTAGGGGTTGAACACATTCATTGCTGTAGTTCTCTTCCCTTTGTAAAGTTGTTCTTTCATATTCGGTTTATTTATTTTGATGTTTAGGGTTACAAAATTATAAGTGCTGCTTCGTAGCTGGTTTTTGAAAACAATTCAAAATGTTTATTCTTTGATAGTTTTCTTGTGGGGAGAGTGAAAGGTGGGAAAGGGGGGCAAGAAAACTAAGGTAAACTAAGAACATTAACATAAAGACTGCTCAGCTGAAGTTTTACAAAAATCTGACTTGAGTGTTTTTCTCTTCGTTTGCTGTGCTTGTGTAAACAGTGTGACACCATCGCCACAACAGGCTCGGGTCTGTCCTCCCCATATGTTACCTGAAGATGGAGCTAATCTTTCCTCTGCTCGTGGCATTTTGTCGCTTATCCAGTCTTCTACTCGTAGGGCATACCAGCAGATCTTGGATGTGCTGGATGAAAATCGCAGGTGATTGGCCATCCGTGACTCTTCCAGCTTTGTTGCATATTTTTTGGCCTCTCGTGTAATGGACTGTGGTGTCTTCCTTTTCTGTTTTTACCTTCTGGCCTCCTTCTAAGATGCAATGGTTTGAAACAGCTTGCTTTACTTTCTTTTAATTTGAAATTATTGTCCAAAATTCACATTTCACAAGATTACATTAGCTTTCCATCTGTCAGGGAGAGTGTACAAAGAAAGCAAATGATTTTTTTCAAAGGCTTTTCTAGCCTCTTCTAAGTACTTGACTCCATCTGGGGATATGCTGAGGGGTCCCGTTGGATTGAGTGTTGGACTGAAGCTTACTAGTCCTCTTTAGTCTTTTGAGGTAATCATTTATGCTACGAAAATGATTGGATTATTAGAGCAAATCTGAGGAGGTGATGTCAGGACACTTTTTCCTTTCCTCTCAACAACTGATTTCCAGGCTTGTTTTGAAAATTCCAAGTGCTGTCATCTGTTTGAGAACACTCAGTGTTGATAACTTATATCACTTTTGAACCTCTCCAAGTAAAATCATTAGGAGTATACTAAGACTTACTCATACAAATAATTTTTTGTAGTTATTTCAAGTACTTTTTCTCCTCACTTTGTTACTACATAATGTTTTAAAGGAAATTCAGGAGCTTTTTTGGCATAGTGTGGGAAAGATAGAGTCAATTTCATTTCAACTCTGAACACTTACCTAATGGTTTCTGGTAGTCAGGGTTTGAATTTTTATGATTATTTAATTAAATTGTTACTTTCTGCATTTTGAAGAATTCACAATAAATTAAGCTGGCCCTTCTAATAAATCCTGTTTGTTAGGAACGAATATGTCTTCTGGCTTGCACTGAACAAACTTTTTCTTGTTGAATGCTTGTAGTCCTCACAGGCCCTGAGTATGTCACTGTACTTCTCAAGCACTTGTCCATGCTACTTATCATTGTTGAATCCAGGGCCTTTCTAAGCCTTCCCAGAGATGACCTAGTGCTACGCATTTGGTCCAAGGACTGAAAGCTGCACTGAAAAGAGATGAAAAAGAAAGCTCATGGCATGAGGGTGTGGAGGCAAATTATATATACATTTCTATGTATAGATATGTTCTGTTTGTTTTTCCCCAAGGGTTTTGACTCCCTTTTATGCTTTTTGAAGCTTCAAAGACATTCTTGGACTATAGGGAAGCTGTAAGAAGCAGCAAGGTTCAGAACAAAAAGCATGGATTCAGGGAGTCACTCAGAATTAACCTGGATCCACCCCATGCATAGCTGCATGATGGCCTTGAACAAACTGCTTAGCTTCTTTGGGCCTCATTTTCCTTGTCTGTTGAAAAATGGGGAGGAAGGACAGTAATATCTACCTTTCTGGATTCTTGTGAGGATCTTCTCCCCTCCCCACCTTTAATTATAATCTAGGGATAATGGCCTCCAATTCTTTAGTATGGTAGGAGATCTTTCAAATGATATTGAATATAAAGTAGCAGGCACTTAAGAACTAATATTTACAAGTGCCTGTTTTCTCTTCCCTCCTTAAAACAGAATTATTGACTATCAGCTAAATTGTTTAACTTTTTGATTACAATAAATCCTTAGTGGAGACCAGATTATTAGGTCAGAGTATATCATATCAAATGCTATTACATGTAAAATATCTGAATAAGAAATATATTTCTAAATCTTGTATAAAAACTAATAGCTAGATGACAGAGTCACATTACATTAAAATTATATGTCCCAAAGAGAAAAAAGTATTTGTCCCAATCCCCCACCAGCATATACACAGTTCATTGCAGTAATGTGGAACTTGTGAAAATACGGATTTTTTCCCTCCATAATAGAAAAACAATTGTGCCTCAGGGTCAAATGTACAAAATCAAAAATTGTATTAGTATGAACTTTGTATTTTTTTAATAATGAAAAATATTTTTAGACTTTAAGTGAAATTTTATTTCAGTTTTTTATATTGTGATGAATTGATAATTTTAAAATCCTTTTTCTGGGAAGAAACTGTCTTTTCTCACTCACTTAAGTTTTTCAAATTCGTGAAGGAGTTATATTAATAATGCTTTGCTCCTAGATCTATACCATTAGTTGTGACCTTGGAGCCCGGAGGGTTAGATTCTCATCAGTCTTATTGCCACTTCAGTATTGAAGGATTTTTTAAAGTTGTATTCAGATCTCTTAGGATCTCAGTGTTGAGCAAGATTTGATCAGAATTTTAAGTGCCAAATCAGTTTTTATTTCCTCTATGAGAAGTATACAGCATAACTTTTTAGATATAAGAAATAGGAATGTGAAATTTGGATAATGTGCTACTTGCATGATTATAAAATAATACTGCTTATAAAATTTTTACTGCTTCTACGTTCCTTGCTCTGTACATCATTTTTTCCTTTCTATTTTATTACTCTTGGCCATTATGCTAATGCAATACCTTATCTTTTGGTCATACGACATCACATTACGTATAGTTAATTTAAGCTAGAACTATTTGGGGGAAAAAGAAAAAAGCTTCCTGCTTGCTTTATCACTATGAAATAATGCAGATTCACAATTCCTTGTCATAAGAACTGTTTTCAGTTTGCATTTTAAAGGACGTTGTCAAAAGGTTTATATACTATATATTTTTCTTACAAGAATGTAGATGATGTAAACCGAGCTCAATATGATCACCAACTTAATCGTAGGTACATGTTAGAAAAGTTTATTTACACAGGTCAGTGTCAGGCATTTGGAAAACTCATACGGTGAAAATTTACCAAAGCACCAGGTGTGTTATTTCCTCAGGTGTAGCAAAAATTAAGATACTATTAAAATTTGGTCCTTAACTGGTTAAAAAATGCCCATCTCTCCCTACATCTGTTAGAGCTATGTACCTCATTTTACAATGTAAAATATTAACATCTTAAAAAAGAAACTTCGTTCCTATGTAAGAACATTGGTTAAATATTGATAGATGAGTAATGCTTACCTCTTATTTTTAGGAGGGGCTTGATTACTTTTTACAGTTTTTTTTCTTAACAGATTGTACCAGCTTTGAGTGAATAGAATAAGAAACCAATGTGTGAATAATTTATATTTTTGGCAAGTATCCCTATAAATAGACAACTTGGAAGACCTAGAAATCGAGAGTTGCAGTGGATACAATGTTTGTTATTTATAATTTTTCTCTTTTAAAAAAATGTGTAGTTCCTGATCCCCCAAACTGTTTATTTCCTGTAGAAGGTTATGTTTTTATCGCAAAGAAACACATATTATGTTACATCAGAGCATATTTACTCAGAAACGTCAGTATACAAGTTAATGGTGGAGCTCAGTGGTAGCCTTGGATTTCTTTCCCTTTTGCCACTCTCCAAAACATACTGTTGAAAAGATTTTATGTATTAAATCATGCTTATAGAAAATGGTACTTGAATGAAGTTTCTAACTTTGCCAAATACCTGTCTAATTTACTTTTATATTATATGTGTCAATTGCCAGTGTGAGAAGACAAAATGAAATACGTTGTGAAAGGTAACTGTATTATTTTCTGGCTCTGCATTATGAAAGGGAAATCTCTGTGGTGGAATGTGTTAAATATCACAGACCCATTTGAACATACTGTGTGCACTTTAAATAGCTTTAGGAAGCACACAGTGTTGGCTTCATCTACTTAACCATTTTCATGTTAGTGTAATTTAAGATCGTAGTTAAATAACAGGTTTCTAATACCACAGAGTAAATATGTTAGTAGGATAAGATGAATTTAAGACCTGTCTCAAGCATATGTGGATTTATTCATGATTTTTAGCCAATAAAATAAAAGTCAAACATGTTTCCCCAAAATGTCTCTGAATCACTTGTCATCTAGGGTCCAGAAATTTTTTTTTTTTTTTGAGACAGAGTTTTGTTCTGTGGCCAGGATGGAGTGCAGTGGCATGATCTCAGCACACTGCAACCTCCACCTCCTGGGTTCAAGCGAGTCTCTTGCCTCAGCCTCCCAAGTAGCTGTGATTATAGGCACGCGCCACCACACCCAGCTGATTTTTGTATTTTTAGTAGAGACAGGGCTTCACCATGTTGGCCAGGATGGTATCTATCTCTTGACTTCGTGATCTGCCCTCCTCGGCCTCCCAAAGTGCTGAAATTACAAGCATGAGCCACCACGCCTGGCCCAGAAATTTCTTTAAGCACTGGTAGTACCTTTAAGACATGTAGAAGTTAAACATTAGAATTTTATTCTATAAATTGAATTATCAGAAAGTAATGATTCGTATTGTGGTCAAAATTGCACAGCTGTGCCAATGTACAGAAAAAATTAGTGTATTTGGTATTAAACATTAACCATTATATAATTAAGTATTGTCTTGATACTTAATTCAGGCAAAACCAAATCAGTTACTTAGAGAATGAAATATCCAAAATAGGATTTAATAATTCTTAAAAATTTTATATGAATCCAATACTCCAGTCTTCCCTCTCTGCTTAGTAGATATTGCTGATTGTTTTACGGGGAATTGACCAGTGAACATGTATAAGCTTTTGTTTCCTGATTTTAAAAGATAACACTTATTGGAAAGGATGCTTCTTATCAAGGTAGAAAGCTAACTGTCCTCTAGCGCCAAAGTATATACTGAGAATGAGTGGAAATCCCCACCAATTTCCCAGTGCACCTTAGTCTTCATTTCCAGCAGCCCTGTATGTCACTCCTGGTTGTCTCAAGATCAGACTCAAATTGTTGGTTGCACTTTCTGTGATGTGCTATAGCATGTTGCCTGATCTTCTCCGCTTCAGAGCAGAGGCTTGCATTTTCACTCTAGAGAGCTGAGAGTTTGAATGAGATACAGCTACATTGAGACATCAGGCACCACTCAGACTTAATAAGGTGGGCGGGAAGGGACTGTGGGAAATGGAGTTTCCTGAAATTTATTAATACATTTTTTGAGATAGAGCTGTTGATACCAGATGAGCAACCATGGTCATACAGGTGCAGCTAACAGGTCCTGATATGCTTTTAAAGATGCTAGTGATTTTTTTTTCAACTAAAAGAAAGGAATTACACTTTTTAAACAGAGTTGTCCTCTGTCTCAAATTTCATAAAGCACCAAAAAAATTATATGTTGGTGCTGTTTTCTCATGTAAAGATTCCCTTTGTTTCTTTAATCAGTAGTTTATGAAACCATAAAATGTTTAGTTTATAAAAATGATAAAATGGAGAACACATGAGACAGGAATTTTTTAAAGTAGTTGAGAGATATTATATTGTATTGAAACATACAATATAATCCTATTTGACATTTATTTGTCTTGTTTTTGCTTTTATTTTATTACTTCTCTGTTTCCTGATTCTGTCTTGTGCCTTCTCCCGCAAAAACCTGCCTTAGACCTGTGTTGCGTGGTGGGTCTGCTGCCGCCACTTCTAATCCTCATCATGACAACGTCAGGTAAATTTTGAGACTTTGTAATTACCAGGGTAAATGGTTGGCGGAATTTGTATGTTGCAGGACATGATGCATGTTGTAGCCATACCTGTGTGTTGTAGCTGAACTTCTTTCTACAGCTTTCCTCATTGTGTACATCTTGCTTCTCTCTAAGAACAATGAATAATCAGTCATGACATTTGGCCAGTTAGTATGAGGGGAAATGTTTAATAATTATGGTATAATGTGAACAGCTGAGATATTTTATTTAAATGCAGTGTTAATAGTTTATAAGTGGTTTATAATAATTTGCATACTAAGAAAAAATTGTCTTAAATCTTATTCTATGTACATCATTTTAATGGTTGCCTGAATTGTGCCCAGCGTTTCCTTTTAAGTCGTTAATTATCTGCAGTGTCACTTTTAGTGTGTGAACAAACCTGGAAGGCATCATCTTAAATTGGGAGAAGTCAGCACTGACAACTCCACAGCTTGGGAAGTTGAATATTAGAAAGGAAATTTAGTTTTAAGCTTTTTTATCATCTGTTGATCTAAGGCCTTCTCTTTTATTTTTGCCCTATTCACACTTTCAGACATGCTTAGGCTGAGTGTTCCTTTCTTCCTGACATGCACAGGCACTTAAGAACTACAGTTCTTAAGTGCTGAAATTCCCATGTAGTTTTCCCAGTCTGGAAAAACAAAATCAAAAGCTAGTTGGTATTCACAGATGCTATTACTGTATAATTTTTTCAGTCAGTTTTATTTGAGCAGAAATGTATTATCTGTAGCAGTAGATTTTAAACTGGCAGCATCATTTCTGTGCTTAGAAGAAACTGGTACATTCATTGAAGCAAGAGAAAAGGGAAACATTAGCTGCTCGTTAAAACTGAACTCATGTTGGAGAAATTGAAAAGTGTGACCGTGGTGGTCCCCTACCACTCAGCTGACTTGTTTCGTTTTACAATCTTAGTTCAGTTCATTGTCGTTTTCCCTTCTATTTTTCTCTAAGTTTGTGATCCTTTTATCTTTCTATCAGAGTATTTTCAGCCAGTGGTCTAACTTAGCATTCAAGTTTTTTAGTTCTAATAAATACTGTTTTTTTAAAAAACACAATGTAACATGTTTTTGTTTTAAATTGAAATATATAGGTAAAATCTTTTGTCATATCTTTATATTTCTTTGCAAACGGAGGTTTCCTTTTCAGATATCTAAACCTTAATTAATTCAGGATATAAATTGTGAGTAATCGCTTTCATTTGTACTTCATTCTCTACGTTCAGTCTAGATCCCTTGAACAATTGCTTCTGTTTGATTTCTTTTTCTAATTATTCATCTCTTATGTGGCCTCAGAGAAATAGAAGAGTTTTATTTTGAGGATGAAGTGAAGGAAAAGGGAATCTTCAACCTTTATATTTTTCACTAATCATTTTAAACCCATGGGTCCAGCAATCTACTAACTTAAAAGTTTACTTCTCTAACTGGTATAATTACCCTCAGTATTCCAGGTTGTTTATTCTGTTCTCATGAAAGAAGAGGACAGTTAATGAGAAAGCAAGATAATTTAGCCATAGAAGGAACATGTGGAGATGGTTGTCAATTATCTAGAGTCGGTACACACCATCTATTGTTTAAGGCTTTTGCATACTTTAAGTATTTTTATTACTTTTAACTATATTTGAAACAAAAAGATTTTTTAATAGTTTTGTCTTTAACATGTCTGAAAAATATAATTCTGCTTCATATCCTTTTGTGTGGGTATGTGCTTTTTGTAGTGGGGACTTGCTGGGAAGCATATTAGAATAGATGATCCATGTGCCAATTCTGTGGACTACACAGGAGTGACTTTTAATTCAGTTTATTTATAGTCTGCTCATTTAGAAAATTTACTATGCCATTTTACTAGAATAACCATTTAGGATATTAAATCCATGTGTGGTGAATTGTGTGGTTATATAAGTTGTATGTCAATGAAGCTATTAATTCAGTTAAATTTTAAAATGCGGAAATCCAGGCAAAGGAGAGGAATGGCATTTGTCTTTGTTTTTCAGAAGTTTAGTGTCATTCATCTAAAAATTAGTTCCCCTTTTAGAAGTAACTGCATTGGAACAGAAAGTATTTTTTTAATATGCTTTCTCTGGATTTTGTTTTAGTGGTTTTTTAGTATTATTATTTTCTACACAGCCTCTTATTCATTATTCAGTCAATTCTGGAGCTAAATATAGTGGCAAGATACATTCAGGAAATTTTATAATTGTTTCTGCGGGAGAACACAGTAGAACGTAAGTAATTAGAAAAGGAATAGGCCAGGTGTGGTGACTCACGCCTGTAATCCCAGCACTTTGAGAGGCCAAGGCAGGTGGGTCACCTGAAGTCAGGAGATTGAGACCAGCCTGGCCAACATGGTGAAACCCCATCTCTACTAAAAGTAAAAAAATTAGCCAGGCGTAGTGGCAGGTGCCTGTAATCCCAGCTACGTGGGAGGCTGAGGCAGGAGAATCACTTGAACCAGGGAGGTAGAGGTTGCTGTAAGCTGGGATTGCGCCATTGTACTCCAGCCTGGGCAACAAGATTGAAACTCCTTCTCAAAAACAAAAACAAAAAAAGACGAGAAGCAAAGAATAAGAATGGCAAGATAAGAGGCAATGAGAAGAGATGATGAGTCTTTCTTCAGTTACAGTTAGTCTACTTTGCGTTGCCTGCCAGTGAGTCTATGCCTATGGGCTTGCATATGGACATAAGTTCGTGTAAGAATTCTATTTCATTCTATCCTAAGTGGCAGCTCTCAAACCTTTTCAGCCAGGGATGCTTTTTAGCATCACCAGTCCTTCTGGCTTGAGAATTTTCTATTTCTATCTTTAGTTAGGATTTTTTTCTCATTCTCCAATTTTTAGTGCCCTTTTTCAGTATTGTAGGTAGTTATCATTTTAAACTTTTTTCTTTCCTTTATTTGCAGAAATTCAAGTGGTAAAATTTAGTAATTCATATTATTAGGTACCAGTTTTCTGAATACTTCTTTGAGTATTACACTAAACATGACATGACGTACTAATTACTCTTAGTTATATTTTAATATTCATTTATATTTATATTTCTTATCTGCAGGTATGGCATTCCAAATATAGATTCAACAATTGAAGGAACATCAGATGACCTGACTGTTGTAGATGCAGCTTCACTAAGACGACAGGTATTTATTGTACCAAATAAGATATACTTCTAAGTTACAGTCATATAATATTTTAAAGTGATAGTTCTCAACATTTTGTCGATTTCTCTCCTGTGGGACCCATGAATTGAAATATTTTATCTATCAAACTAGTAAGCCATAATTGATTTTCTCATTTTGATTAAACATATTGAACTACCATTTACATGTTTTTATCAGCATAAAACAATATTACCAAGATAGATTAATGTAATTCTAGACAATAACAACGAATTTTTAGCAAATCAGTATAGCCCTAAGTTTGGCTTTTAAAATGTGGAACAATCACTTTGGAACCTTTGTTACTGTGTTTAATAACTCCATTTACAAACCACTCCTTTCAGCTTGCAGAGGGTCTCTGCATACGTATGTCTTGTATTCTGTAATAAATCCTTATAACTGCAGTTTCACATGCATATTTTTAATACGTACTCCCACAGTTTCTAGATCGCACAGACATACACACATGTAAAGAAGGCAGAATTGGTTTTCTTGTTGTGTCTATGCCAAATAGATATAGAAGGAAATTGGATTAAATAAAATATTTTTAAGTAAAGATCAGTAGGAGAACGTGAGCTTAAGCAGGCAGTTGTTCAGCCCAGGGCTTTTCACGGTAAGGGCTAACAGCAAGGGTGGTACTGTTCAGCCAGCAGCTGGGGAATTAGCCTTCAGGCCTGAAGGGTTTGGGTGGCATATCCCAAGGCCCACTGCAATAGGTTATTTTATTGGATTGCCTCAGTAACTCAGAGAGGTGGACAAAGAAGGCATTTATGCCAGGTTAAATATGAACAACTGAGGCTTAGTGACAAGAAGTTCATAGGAGAGTCATAGAAAGGGGAAGGAGTCCCGTAGGAAGGAAATATACCCTTCCTAACTCAGAAATCTGAAGAAGGGAAAGGGGAAGGATGTTTAAATGAATTTAAGCTGTCATGAATGACATGTTTTTCTGTAAGTAGTTGTGTTTATTTTGCTCCAGATGAAACTTTCCATGTTATAATACTTTTGACAAATTGTTTTACTACTTTATAGGAATCATTAAAGCCTCTGTTGTATTTTTTGTGTGTTTGTTTTTCACTTAGATAATCAAACTAAATAGACGTCTACAACTTTTGGAAGAGGAGAACAAAGAACGTGCTAAAAGAGAAATGGTCATGTATTCAATTACTGTAGCTTTCTGGCTGCTTAATAGCTGGCTCTGGTTTCGCCGCTAGAGGTAACATCAGCTCTCAAAAATCTTGTCTCAACAGCTGGAAATATAAAAGATTTGCAAACTTCTTTGTTTCTGTCTCTGCATTGTATGCCGTTTTATAGTCCGCACACTGAAAATGTATTTCTTCCAAAAAGTCTGGAGGAAGGACCTATATTTGTAGAAGTACAGGTATATTCTTTCACTCTGCTGTATTCACTTTTGAGCAGTTTTGCAGTAACACCTGCTTAAAATTCTCCCTTTGCATGTTTTGTAAATAGACTCCAGTGTGGTTTTCTAAAAGGAGTTTATCTTTTGCCTCCTTAGTCCACACAACTGATTCTGAATGGGAAAGAGTCTATAGAGAATTGATTTAGGAAAGTGTCTGTGAAAGAAAAACAGTATTTTGTCCTGGTTCTCAAAACTGTTAGATTAAACAGTTTTGTTAATAGACATTTTTGCATCTACACTTCAACATTAACACTTTCAGAGTCATGGCTTGGTGCCAGATTTAAGAAATTCAACCACCTAATATTTCATAATCTCCTTCATTAGGTACTACTTGTACAGATTAATTTGTAACATTTCAGCAGTTAAATATGTGTGCAGTATGTGCATTCCTTCATTTTAGTTTTGCACTTGGTTTTCTATAAAGTACGTTTTTACTTAGTTCATGTGTGAACAATTTAAAAACCTACAGAATAAGATACAAATGTAGTGTATTTAATAAACTATCAACCAAAGCGGTATTTGTCTATTGAAGGATTTTATTTCATCATTTGTGCCATCAGCTAAATTTTGTATCCTGTGACCTTATATGATTCTTCCCATCTCAGGAGCAAGTAATTAATGACATGGTTGGGTAGGTAGCAAGAACCTACTGTGCTCCCTTTCAGACCTTCATCCTGGTAGTAGTGGCTGTTGGTTGCATTGTAGGTGGTTTTCTAATGTATAGTATCTAGAAAATAGTTCAGGTTTAAATACTTTGAGTTGTGTATACTTTTTTTTTTTTTTTGAGATGGAGTCTCACTCTGTTGCCAATGCTGGAGTGCAGTGGCATGATCTTAGCTCACTGCAACCTCTGCCTCTCAGGTTCAAGCGATTCTTGTGCCCCAGCCTCCCAAGTAGCTGGGATTACAGGCGCCTGCCACCACATCCAGCTAGTTTTTGTATTTTTAGTAGATAGGAGGTTTCACCATGTTGGCCAGGCTGATCTAGAACACCTGACCTCCGGTGATCCACCTGCCTTGGCCTCCCATAGTGTGGGGATTACAGGCGTGAGCCACTGCACCTGGCCAAAGTTGCGTATACTTTTTCCATTGTGGTATTTATTTGCTAATTATATATACTGATGTATTTTCATCTCAAGGCTAGGTGCAGTGGCTCATGCCTGTTATCCCAACACTATTTAAGGCCATGGCGGGCGGATCACTTGAGGTCAGAAGTTTGAGACCAGCCTGGCCAATACAGTGAAACCCTGTCTTTACCAAAAATACAAAAGTTAGGCAGATGTGGTGGCAGGCATGGTGGCAACAGCTGTAATCCCAGCTCCTCGGGAGGCTGAGACAGGAGAATCGCTTGAACTTGGAAGACCGAAGTTGCAGTGAACTGAGATTGTGCCACTGCACTCCGACCTGAGCGATAGAGCCAAACTGTCTCAAAAAAAAAAAATAACTTTAAAAGTAAATCTCAAAAGAATTAAATCCACCAGTGAAACCAAGTGTTGGACAGTTTTAACTCTCAAAACTTTTATTGCCCCATTTTTGGTTCAGAAATGGGTAGAATTTAGTTAGGTAATATTCTCCACACGTCTTTGGTATCTTTCTTCTAAGGCAGGAAGTTTTGGGAAAGGCAGTTGAGGAAATCCCTTGGATAGAGTTAGATTTAACATTTCTGTTCTTGCTTCTTATCCCTCTAAAATAATATTAAGACAAAGATTCTCTGTACTTAGACATTTTCTAACTTTTGGTAATGATGCAACTATATTAATTCTGGATTTGTATGTGCTGCAAAGTAATTTCTGTGGTTATCCTCCAAATTGAAATCACAAAAATGATAAAAAATGATGGTTAAGATTAGTATCTTTTGATAGGCAGGCATGAAAAGGATTCCGCAGAGGCCAACAATGAAATAAAAGCAGGAATCCTGAGAGAGAAGTGCTAAAGCTCCTTTTTTCTCTCACGATTGTTAACCAAAGACTGTAAACTCGGAGCTTTCTCCCTTAGTGGTTGAGCAAGGGATGGATACAAGATAGAATTCCCTACCTCAGGCAGGCACTAAATATAAGAGGAGATTTGTGAATGAAGCTAGGACCCCAGCAGACTACACCCTTGCTGGAAGCGTGACTGAGAACTCTTTTTACCATACAAAAGAGGACAAAAAAGGAACCTGCTATACCTGACCTTGGCACATATCTCAAAGTAGAAAAGCTTGAATCTCTCTAACTCCAAACTTCAGCTCTCTCATACCTGTGTACTTCCCCTAAACATTGTTCATTACTGTTAAAATATATTTTGGAGTTGAGAGGAACAAATTCACTCCTGGTTAGTATAACCAGATATTTGAGCTGAGCCTTTCAACAAGCAGAGAAGGAAGAAAAATATGTAAAGAATAGAGTACAGAGAATAGAGGGAGAAATGGATACAGTCAGGAGCCAAAGTAGGATCATACAACTAAGTATAGCAAATATGTTAATGTTGCACTACTGAAAGTGCCCCCTCCCCACTTCTAGTAATTTTGGTTGAAGTACTTGCAGGTTGTTTACACTTTGAGAGATAACATCATGGAAGTAGTATATTTTCAAGAGAGCTTTCCTTTCTCCTGCCTTTCCTGCATGAATGTGTTTCTAGCTCCTTAACTATACTGATTGCCCAGCCCTAATCCAAAATTCTTTGGCCCAGAAGTGTTTTTGAATTTCAGATATTTTCAGATATCAATTTACATATACATAATGAGATACGTTGAGGATGGGACCCAAGTCTAAACACGAAATTCATTTATGTTTCACATATACCTTATACACATAACCTAAAGATAATTTTATACAGTATTTCAGATTTTATGAATGAAACAAAGTGTGTACACAGAACCATCAGAAAGCAAAAAGCAAAGATGTCACAGTGATATCTCAGCCACACATGCAGTCAGGTTGTTCAGCATCACTGTCATTCCTGATTCTGAATGTATGTGCTACCAATAAACAGTCATTTTTTCTTAACACTTTTTCACACATAAATACTTAACATTAAAAATGACACTATTAGCAGTTTAACAGTTCATTTAATAAGTATTTAGTCTTCACTAAAAGCTGGGTACTGAAGATAGGATTCATTAATTCATTGAACTAAGTACAGTGTTTCTGCTTTGTACCAGGCACTGTACTAAGTACCATTGATACCAGGAGGGAATAAACATGTTTCTGTACCCCTGGAGCTTATGGTCTAATGGGAGACCTTGAAATTTAAGAAGCAAGCACAAATGAAAATGCAGTCATCATTGTGATAAATGCTGTAAATGAAAGCATGGAAAAAGAGTAAAGGGAAACGTAGTTTTCATTAGATGGTTAGGAATAGCCTCTCAGAAAAAGTGATATTTGTGCTGAAGTCAAGGTTAAAGAGGATTCTGCCAGAGATGAGGCAGGTCAGGGTAGGAATGGGGCCGGGGTGGGGAAACAAGAGACCTTGCTAAGGACTTGAATCAGAGAGGACTGATTAAGAACTGTGGTTCCTGTGCTTCTAAATACTTTAGTGATGGATGTACAAACATATATGTTACATTATGACAGGGTATGATAACAGAGGCTGGGGTAAGTGCTAACTTGGTTTATTGAATCCTAAGCACTGGGAAGGCTTCCTCAAGTAGGAGATATTTAAGCTAGGCCTTAAGGACAAATAAGTATTTGTAGGGGTGTAGGGAGAATATACAGTAAATGTTCAGAAAAAAAGGATCATAAGCTCTTGATGTTACTATATTTAGGCAGCTATAATATAGGTACTGTAAGTTATTTCTAGAACCTTAAGCCCAATGAACATAAACAATTGAAATAAAATATGGAAATATTCAGAAAATTTTAGATGTTTAGTTTTCTTTGTTTTATAACATTTTAATGTGATAAATACACTTATTATCCTGATTTTTAAAGATTGGCACATATAGAAAACAGCTTTTGAAAGACTTAGGTTTTTCTAGGTATTGTTTTTTAATTAATGAACAATGTAAGCATAGGAAAATAGAAGAGTATAATGAATTGTCATGTACCTATCACTTAAATATAACAGTAAACATTTTTCCATTGCTTCACAGTTTTGGTTGAAGTATTTTTAAACTTATTTTCTCACCAAATGTATAAATATGCATTTCTTGAAAAAAAAATACATTTTTGTATACAGGTTGAGCATCACTAACCCAAAAATTCAAAATCCAAAGTGCTCTAAGATCCAAAACTTTTTGACCTACTAACATAACATCACAAGTGGAAAATTACACACCTGACCTCATGTGATGAGTTGCAGTCAAAACTTTATTTCATGCACAAAATTATTTAAAATATTGTGTGCAGTTACCTTCAGGCCAAGTGTGTAAAGTATGTATGAGACATAAATGAATTTTGTGGTTACACTTGCATCCCATCCCCAAGATATCTCATTATTATATGCATAATTCCAAAATTCAAAACAATTTGAAAGCTAAAACACTTCTGATCTCCAGTCATTTTGGATAAGGGATACTCAGCCTGTATAATATAAAACCATTGTCAGACCTACCAAAATTAATGATTCCTTAATATCATCTAATCCAATTCTGCGTATTCTTCCCTTTATCTCTGACAAAGTTTACATGTGTTTAGCTGAAACATGTCTCTATTCTCTTAATCTGGAGCAGTTTCCTCAAAAATATTTTTCTTTTATAACATTTTTTTGTTGAAAATGGGGCCATTCTTTGTCTACCGACCCACTTTTTGGATTCATCTGAGTATTTCCTGCAAGCTGAGAATTAGATCTAAAGAGTTGATAACATTCAGGTTATATATTTGTTCCTTAAAGAAATACAATAAAAAGGTCTTGTACTTTGGGCATGGTGGCTCACGCCTGTAATTGTAGCACTTGAAGAGGCTGAGGCAGGCAGATCACTTGAGTCCAGGAGTTTGAGACCAGCCTAGGCAACATGGCAAAAACCCATCTCTACTAAAAATACAAAAATTAGCTTGGTATAATGTCACGTGCCTGTAGTCCCAATTAATAGGGAGGCTGAGGTGGGAGAATCACCTGAGCCCAGGAAGTTGAGGCTGCAGTGAGCTGAGATGGTACCACTGTACTCCAGCCTTTTTAGAGACCCTGTCTCAAAAAAAAAAAGGGCTCAGACTTTTATTTTCAGAATGACTTCTATTCCTTCTCGTCTTCCCTCCCTTCTCCCCACACAAAGAATGAAGAGGTAAAAAATTTGAATAGACGATACAAAACTAATTGAAAATTCTCTCCACCTTTCCCAAATCAACCACCCGTATGAAAGCGTTATGCCTTTACAACATGCTTTCTATGTGAAAGGTTGAGTTTTTAAGTCCCCTGAAAGATAACTTTGTAAACAAGTGTACTTCTCAAATTACTGAAACTACTGATGATTTCATTTTATTCCCATTTAACTACACAATTCGACTTCTTCGCTTAGAGACTCCGCACAGACAGCCAAGAAAACCAATGACTATCTGACTGAGCCCAAACAGGAGCTCCAGAATTCCAACAAGCAATAGACCTACAAATACTGAGAAGTGGATAAGCCTGTGTTTGTTTTCTTCCGAATTGAAATGCAAACTAGCTGCTCTCCAGCCACTGGCCGTGATGTCATTACTGGTGGGGTTATCAAAGCCAGTAGGAGGTACACAAGAGTCATTGAAGAACCACTGCAAGTTGAAGGATTCTGGATGAATGTAACTGAAAAGCAAAAGATAAAAATCAGATATTTAGAAATATCACCAATCAAAGGAAAGTAGCATTATGCCCATAAAAGAACTAGTAAAACAGAATGTACTTTTGAAATAGTGTGCCCAGAAATGATAACAGAGGTTTCTGAGCATATGTGCATACTCTACTAGTTATAAAACTTTCTCTTATATAGCCCGTCATTTAACAAGCATCTCTATAGTACGTCTTCTCTTAGGTCAGACCGTATAAAATTGCTGTTTTTAGATGTCAGAAAGAGTTGAATGTCAACAGTTTTTCATGGTTCAACCTATTTATTTCATTTATTCAGATACTCTTCTACTTGCCAGATACAAAAACTAAGGAGCCTCCCCACCCCCCTTTCAGTGAGCTCAGTTCTTAGTGCAGAACTGCAGTGTTGTGTCTGCTCTTCAACCAGATATACAATTTTTATTCACAAAAGACATTCTAAATATGTGAAAGTGACGTGCCTGTTCTTAATGGGGCTGTGGAAAGTGAGAAACTTTTAGCCCTAACACATCTATCTCAAGATGTATGTTTGTTTGTTTATTGTAGAGTAAGGTAGAATGTTCTTAGGGAGTTTGCATTGCTGGATACCAGCAACTGACATTCAACCTGGGAAAACAACAGTTTTTGCAGCACATGGAATGTGACTCTGTCTTGTGAAATGTGTAGCAAGCCAAGGATCCCTCTCTTGTACTTGGCTAGCCTAGCCCATCTCCCCAGCTAGACTGAGAATATCTGAATGCTGTTATCTGCAGAGCTTAGCCTGGTGCCTGGTCCATTGTGGGCTTTCATTCCCTGAGGATTTAATGTGCATAGCATCTGTGGTGGAAATCTTTAACATTTTACCTTAAGTCTATCAGTAAGGAGACTTTCCCTGGCTTTGTTTTTGAGACAGAGTCTCACTCTTTCACCCAGGCTGGAGTGCAGTGGCTTGATCTTGGCTCACTGCAACCTCCACCTCCCAGGTTCCAGCAATTCTCCTGCCTCAGCCTCCTGAGTAGCTGGGACTAGAGGCACGTGCCACCACGCATGGCTAATTTTTGTATTTTTAGTAGTGATGGCGTTTCACCACGTTGGCCAGCTGGTCTCGAACTCCTGACCTCAAGCGAATCACCCGCCTTGGCCTCCCAAAGTATTGGGATTACAGGCATGAGCCACTGTGCCCGGCCTTCCTTGGGTTTTGATTCAAAACAAATATGCTGCACAAATCCTGAGGAACTTTTCTAATGTAGCAAGGTAAGGGAAAAGGAAAAAGACAATTTTTTTACATAACTACAAAAGTAAATTCTGGTTATTTGCTAAACTGAGCCGTCTATACAGATCACTAATGGATTTGGTTGTTTTTTTCCTTCCAGTTTTTACAAATTGTGTCTAGATTCATCACAGAATGGTCTTAAGAGACTAAAATGAGCCACTTATTAAGTACATCTAAATCTCCAGTATTATTTATTATTACACAACTTAAATTTTGGATTCATTCCCATGCATGCAGTATATTTATAGTATGTCTATGAATCTACTGGCTGCTGTGTTCCATTTAGGGCCTACAGGCAAGGCTCTGCATTTTATGTATTGTGTTTTTATTGAATTTTTAAAATTATAAATGTAATATTTACTCATGGTTTATAATTTTAATTAGTTCAGAAGTGTTGAAAGTAAATGTTCTCTTCACTCTCCTAGGGCGTTCTCTATTTCCATTCTCCAAGGATGAAAGTTAAGTTTCTAGTGTAAATTTCCAGAATTTTTTAATATGCATACACATAGGTAACTGTAGATTTTTTAAAAGACAAGCATAAGCCATTTGAGATCAACTAGTCCTTTAAGACAGTATCTAAAGGCATTTTGAGAGCATTGTAAATCTAGAGCTTCCTCCATTTCTATGTGGGGTTGTGCTAACTGGCGTTAATGTACTAAATTCCTAAGAATCTGTTTGTCCCAGCAGTTACATCAAATAAAAACATGGCATTGTTTCAGTACTGCATTAGTCTAATCAAAGTAGTTTAACTGTGTAAGACAGTAAGCCAGTGAAAATCAGGTTACTCACCTGATGTTTGTCAATGAAAATTTACAGTTGGCAGTACTGTTGACTTGAGAATTACACATGAGAGGACCTTCTAAGAGAGCCAGGGTGGATATCGCAATGCAATACCCAGCACCAATGATCGTGATTACACTGAAAAGTGATGAAAGAAACATCTGAAAAATAAAATAGAACCATTTGCACATGTTATTACACGTTCTTGATCTGTTTCAAGTTTCAGGAGCAAATGCAGTCTTTTTTTAATCTGTTCACCCTAAAATCCTAGATCTTAAGATCACAGTTTGATTAGGTATAAATGATACAAAAAGACAGAGGGCAGTCTCTGCTATTTGATCACACTCACTAAAGGATGGGGCCAGGGGTGGTGGTTCACACCTGTAATCTCAGCACTTTGGGAGGCCAAAGCGTGTGGATCACTTGAGATCAAGTGTTCAAGACCAGCCTGGCCAACATGGTGAACCACCCGCTCCCCTACTAAAAATACCAAAAAAGCCAGGTTTGGTGGTGGGTGCCTGTAATCCCAGCTACTTGGAGGCTGAGGCAGGAGAATAGTTTGAACCTGGAAGGCGGAAGTTGCAGTGAGCTGAGATCACATCAAGGCACTCCAGCCTGGGTGACAGAGTAAGACTCCATCTCAAAGGAAAAAAAAAACAACAACAACAACAACTGAAGACAGAAACTAAAGCAAAACTAATGTAAGTAGAGACTCTATGTGGACGAAATTCGAGGCTGCAACCTGAAAGACAGATTCAAGCTGTCCTGAATATATGATATAGGTTCTGATTATCAGCAGTTACAAGGGTTTTTTTGTTTGTTTGTTTGTTTTTTGTTTTTTTTTTTGAGATGGAGTTTTGCTCTTGTTGCCCAGACTGGAGTGCAGTGGTGCAATCTTGGCTCACTGCAACCTCCACCTCCCAAGTTCAAGAGATTCTCCTGCCTCAGCCTCCCGAGTAGCTAGGATTGCAGGCTGCGCCACCACGCCTGGCTAATTTTGTATTTTTAGTAGAGATGGGGTTTCGTTATGTCGGTCAGGCTGGTCTTGAACTCCCAACCTCAGGTGATCCACCAGCCTCGTCTTCCCAAAGTGCTGGGATTACAGGTGTGAGCCACTGCCCCCAGCCTACAAGAGGCTTTTAAAGAGAAAAAGAATGGGTGTTTTCTGAGTTGAACATTAGCTATTGATTGGATGTACATTGTTCGTTGTATCACAGATTTCAGGAACAGGAAGATAATGGGTGAAAGTCAAATTGCGCAACTTGCGATAGCATTTTTTTTTTTTTTTTGAGACAGAGTCTTGCTCTTGTTGCCCAGGCTGGGGTGCAATGGTATGATCTCAGCTCACTGTAACCTCCCAGGTTCAAGCAATTCTCCTGCCTCAGGTTCCTGAGTAGCTGGGATTACAGGCGCCCATCACCATGCCTGGCTAATTTTTTATATTTTTAGTAGAGGTGGGGTTTCATCACGTTGGCCAGGCGTTTGAACTCCTGACCTCAGGTGATCCACACACCTCAGCTTCCCGAAGTGCTGAGATTATAGGCGTGAGCCCTGCCTGATAGCATTTTAATTTGTCAGTTAGCTTGGAACAAAAGAAAGAACAAAATGCCCTTACACCGTTGCCCCAGGCGGGAAGCCTCATTTTCATGCCTCTCAGGCCTGACACATTTTGCACAGCTCCCAGTCTTCACACTGCTCTAAGCTACTTTTCTTTCTCATTTCCCCCTTTTCTCTCTCTTTCTCTTCTGAAAGCATTGATGATCGACATTTTATTTTTTTATTTATATATTTAATTTTTGTTCACTGTCATGTTAGATTCAGAGATCAATGTTTTAGATACAAGTTTGTCCCACGTCACTCGGAAAGCTTATTCCCAGGTCAGGTGTCCCACTTCAGAGGGAGAGAGGAGAGGTACCTATGGTTTGCGAATTTAGTGAAGGCTCAAGGCCAAACTGACTAGAAACACAACGGGACAAAGCGATGGGAACTCAGCCAAGCCATCCACCTACAGAGGGGCCATGACATGTCAGCGCATTTCTAAGCAGCTAGCTATCATGATTTCACTGTTTATTGTTGACTTAAGACATCTAGAAATGCAAAGCATATTTAATTTAAGAATAAAAAAAATATTGGCTGGGCACGATGGCTCACGCCTGTAATCCCAGCACTTTGGGAAGCCGAGGCAGGGTGGATCACCCGAGGTCAGGAGTTTAAGACCAGCCTGGCCAACATGGTGAAGCCAGTCTCTACTAAAAATACAGAAATTAGCTAGGTGTGGTAGCAGACGCCTGTAATCCCAGCTCCTCAGGAGACTGAGTCAGGAGAATTGCTTGAACCCTGGAGGCGGAGGTCACAGTGAGCTGAGATGGTATCACTGCACTCCAACCTGGGTGACAAGAGTGAAACTGTATTAAAAAAAGAATAAAAAATACGATGCAAATAAAGACGATTATTAATGAAACAAGTTGAAGTCCAGATCTGCAAAGTGCTATTCGCGAAGGTAACGAAGCAGATAGATCACGTGGTGTGGTGGCCTTGCCGTTCTGACACCTTGCGTCTGGTTAACTTTTGAGTCATCCTTCCAAACCGAGTTTCCACTGGCTGTGGGCGGCTTCGGTTGGAGATCTCTGGTGATGAAAGATGTCCACTCAGGTCGGGCTGCCTTTCTAAAAGGAAAGACGCGAATCCATTTGGAGGGAAGTACTTTATCGGAGGGAAGGGCTTTAGTTGATGACGTTTCTGATAAACAAAATCTCCAGGTTGGAAGCTGTGATCTTTGATGTCTGTCTCCAGGGAGATTGCTTTTAAAAAGAATACTTCAGGCCGGGCGCGGTGGCTCAAGCCTGTAATCCCAGCACTTTGGGAGGCCGAGGCGGGTGGATCACGAGGTCATGAGATCGAGACCATTCTAGTCAAAATAGTGAAACCCCATCTCTACTAAAGATACAAAAAATTAGCTGGGCATGGTGGAGCGTGCCTGTAATCCCAGCTACTTGGGAAGATGAGGCGGGAGAATTGCCTGAACCCAGGAGGCGGAGGTTGCGGTGAGCCGAGATCGCGCCATTGCACTCCAGCCTGGGTAACAAGAGTGAAACTCCATCTCAAAAAAAAAAAAAAAAAACTTCATTAATTAATTTTTTTTTTTTTAGTGAGAAGTTTTATAAGGCCCTGGCAGTTATGAAGTATAACATTTCTGAGAAGAGCTGGTCCACAGGCTCCTGCATTCAGGCACATTGGACCTTCCCGTTACTATTTCAAAGCAAGGAGCTGCTGCTGTTGAAAGGGGTACAATGTGAATTAAGCAACACCAGTGGAAGAGCCTTAGGCCAGAGAAGGTTAAAGTTTCTACAGGCTCTGCCGATTTGGTTTTTATTATTTTATTTGTGCATTTCACCAGGCTGGAAGACTGAGGGCGGTATGGACAATGGGAATGTTGAAAAATCAGCCACGTGCTGCAAATAAATGGAATCATTGGACCAGTGAAATGGGTTCTCAGTTTCCATGAAGTCTGGAAGGGACTTCTAAGAAGGAATAGGACAAGATTTAAAGCAGTCATGGTTGAAGATGTGACAAAGAAATTTGGTCATTTTGTTTTTTTGTGGCCTACTGAAGCAAGGTTCCCTTGTCCCCTCGCAGGGCATGTGATGGCGGAGTGGGTCACTTTTTCAGTGCCCCACTGCTCAGACCTGCAGGGGAGCACACAGATGGGCAGGTTCTGGGGCGTTGGCCCATGGCAGCGTCTAGGGGTGGCTGTTTACAGCTCCTGAAGCCCCAGCGGGCTTGTGCTACAGGGCGCCCCTTTAGTTTCGCCATCTACAGGCAGCTTATGTTAACCAGCAGCTCAGTTAGACCCTCTACCTTGTTACAACGACAGAGGGATTTCTGTATCCTGGATTATTGCCGTGGTGTACTGGAAGAATCGGATCACACCTGGGCTTGGAAAATGAGTGCAAGGTTTTATTGAGTGGAAGGAGCTCTCAGCAGATGGAGGAAGCCAGAGGGGCATGGAGTGGGAAGGTTTCCCCCTGGAGTCCGGGTGCTTAGCAGCCCTGGTCCTCCCTCAACCATTCTGGCCAAAGTCAGTCTCATTCTGCAGGTCGATGGCTTGTGCATCCGTTGTGAGCTCTTCTGCCAGCCTGATCCCCTCCACGGCCTCTCCACGTCCAGCTGCTTGTGTGTCTGCCTGGGTCTCAGCATTTTTATAGGTGCAGGATGGGGGTGTGGCGGGCCAGGGTGCTCTTGGAAAATGCAACATTTGGGCAGGAAAACAAAAATGACTGTCTTCACCTAGGTCCATCGGCACAGGCCCCGGGGGTGGAGCCCTCGCCAGGGACAACGCCCTTCTCCACCCAGCACTTCCCTGCCCCGCTTCCATATCACTATAATTCAACATAACACTTCCAATAATGACTGATAGCATATACAGAGACATACCAGTTTTTAGGAATCTCATACAACTTTGGAACACATATTAATAACACATTTCACAAATATAAGTCAAAGAAAGTTAAATATCATTTCTTTTTTGACAATGCGTGCTGTGTAATTTTTACATACCAAATAATACCAAGCTCTCTCGAACTTGTGTTATTTTTTTTTTTCTTTTTCAAATGTTTAAAAGTTAATTTGAGGTCAAAAAGGCTTAATTTAGAATTTGCATTTTCGTTTTTGGAATTTTGTCAAATATCAAAGCTTTAAAACACTTGACATTAAAATAGAAAAGGTTTAAAGGACTTGTTCAAAATAGAATCATGGGGTATTGCAAAATAATAGTCATCCATTTAGCCAAAGTGATAATTAAAGGATTTCAGAGGCTGGGTGCAGTGGCTCACGCCTATAATCCCAGCACTTTGGGAGGATGAGGCAGGCGGATCACAAGGTCAAGAGATCATGACCATCCTGACCAACATGGTCAAACCCTGTATCTACTAAAAGTACAAAAATTAGCTGGGTGTGGTGGTGTGCATCTGTAATTTCAGCTACTTGGGAGGCTGAGGCAGGAGAATCACTTGAACTGGGAGGTGGAGGTTGCAGTGAGTCAAGATTGTGCCACTGCACTCCAGCCTGGTGACAGAGAGAGGCTCTGTCTCAAAAAAAAAAAAAAAAAAAAATATTACATAAGGGCCTGGACCCAGGGATCAAACCTGTAATCCCAGCACTTTGGGAGGCCAAGGTAGGAGGGTCACCTGAAATTAGGGGTTCAAGACCAGCCTGGCCATCATGGTGAAACCCTGTCTCCACTAAAAATACAAAATTAGCTGGGGGTGGTGGCAGGCACCTGTAATCCCAGTTACTTGGGAGGCTAAGGCAGGAGGATCACTTGAACCCGGGGGGGCAAAGGATGCAGAGAGCCAAGATCACACCATTGCACTTCAGCCTGGGAAAAAGAGTGAAACTCCATCTCAAAAAAAAAAAAAAAAAGGATTTCAGAAAGCAAAAACCTTTATTGTTTGATAGAGAAGAAACTCAGTTTTCCAATCAAAAGACCTAATGAAGAAAGCATAAGGCAAACTCTCTCCTCTTTTTAAAAATTTATTTAGCAGTTTACTCAAAAGGGAAACAAAAATCTTTTACTATCCCTTATTACTACTATATGAAAATCTTGCTCAAAAGAGAAAAGTAAATTCTACCTTTACATGAGTGTATTATTAATGCTACAGCTAATTATAATAATTATAATAAAACCGTACAAACAGATCCATCAATTCTCAATCACTTTTGACCACTACTCGAGATAAAGTTTCTATATACCTTTTATACTTTCTTACAATGTTTTTCATTTTATTTCTTTCCCCAACTTTGTTTATTCATTTGGCTTTACCTATCTCACACATATGATATAATATGATATATGATATATATCATAGATAGGATATATATACACAGATGCATATGTGTATACACACAGATGTGTGTGTGTGTGTATGTATATATATATATATATATATATATATATATATATATATATATAATCATATGTATTTCCCAATAGGCTTTGTGTCCACATGTGCGCGAGTGCGCACGCGTGTGTGTATCTTTTAGAGATGGGGTCTTGCTCTGTTGCCCAGGCTGGAGTGTAGTGGCAAAATCAGAGCTTCTGGGCTCAAGCAATCCTCCTGCCTCAGCCTCCTGAGTAGCTGAGGCTACAGGCATGAGCCACCATGCTCAGCTAATTAGAAAAAAATTTATTAGACCAGGCCTGGTGGCTCATGCGTGTAATCCCAGCACTTCAGGAGGCTAAGGCAGGTGGATTGCTTGAGCTCAGGAGTTTGAGACCAGTCTGAGCAACATGGCCAAATCCCATTTCTACAAAAAATACAAAAGTTAGCCAGGTGTGGTGGCACATGCCTGTAGTCCCAGCTTCTTGGGGGACTGAGATGGGAAGATTGCTTGAGCCTGAATTCTTCTTGGTTCCTCCGATTTAATTGTCTCCCACTTTTCTGACTTGCAATCACTAAAAACAAGAACTGCTTTGTTCCTGAAGCCCTACAAGTAGGATATGGACAACTTGATTCAATTTCAAAGAAAACCCTGTGGGGGTTCAGTCAGGATGGTAGGAGAGATTGTAAAATTATAATAGTCACAAACCTTCTCGGAAGGCCGGAAAATTTTTGCAAAAGGCTTGGGAAGGAGGTTATGGCTGAAGGCAGCCTAATTCCCTTTCTTTGTGCAAATAATATAGAATAGATACAAAGGAATGTAAGGCAGTTTATCTAAGTAAGTTGTTTACTCATGTGGCCCTAAAACTAACCTTTAATAATTTGTGGGCCAGATGGCTCTCTTGTGGGGAGGCTAACCAGGTTTATTATCCACAAATGGTGTTTCCTTTAGGCCTGGGAACCTGGCCTTTAATCATTACCCACAAATGTGTAGACGCAGAGACTCTGTTATTAAATCTATACTGAAAAAATGCCTGGAGAGCAGCTGATCAGGGACGGTGGCTGCTAACTCTCTGCAGTGTCTGTGGCCCCAGACCCCTAGCCTGCTCTTTCACTGAAAGAGAGCATTTGAGCACATTTGTTCATCCCTCGCTAGGTTGGGATCTGCAGGTTGGACCCTGACAAAACCCCTCATGCCTGATATAGGGACCACTCAGGGAATTTACCGAAATGTCCTCTGCCATTAGCAGAGACATTAAAACCACAAATCAGGAAAATATGCTTCAAACTGCAATCTAGGAATTTTGATTAACTGACTGCTGTACTCAGAGACTACATTTATAGTTTGTTCTGGTCATTAACTTTTGTTTTTAGTTTCTTTCCATGAAAATATTGCTTTTGGTTCGTGGTGACCTTGGCTGAGGAACATATCCTGACCTCTTGGTATTATCCTCCTGAGAGTCATCATTATAATCTCTTTGGTGCACTGTATTCTACCAAGGGTCTTAAATGTGTGTTTGAAGCCATCAATGGTACACTAGACGGTCGTACTGTGATTCGTGCAACAAAAATAAAATGAACTACTGTCAGAGGCTGTGAACCAGAGCAACGCCAACTTGAATAAGAGCCAGGCACAATGAGGCTGAGACCTACTAGGCTGCATTCCCAGAAGGTTAAGGCATTCTAAGTCACAGGATGAGCCAGGAGGTCAGCACAAGATACAGGTCATAAATACCTTGTTGATAAAACAGGTTGCAGTAAAGAGACCAGCTAAAACCCACCAAAACCAAGATGGTGACAAGAGTGTCCTCTGGTTGTCCTCACTGCTACATTCCCAGCAGCACCATGAAAGTCTACAAATGCCAGGGCAACATCAGGAAGTTACTCCATATGGTCCAAAAAGGGGAGACATGAATAATGCACCCCTCGTTTAGCACATCATCAAGAAATAACCATTAAAGGGGCACCCGGCAGCCCTCAGAGCTGCTCTGTCTATGGAGCAGCCATTCTTTATTACTTTACTTTCTTTTGCTTTTTCTTTTTTTTTTATGAGATGGAGTCTCATGCTGTTGCCCAGGCTGGAGGGCAATGGCATAATTACCACTCCTTTTTTTTTTTTTGGTCTCAATATGGAGCTTATAAGTCACAACATCAAGCTCATTAAAGAAAGGCTTATTTTGTAATGTTATAGGAAAGGGGTCTAATTCAGACCTCAAGAGAGGGTTCTTGAATTTCACGCAAGAAAAAATTCAGGGCGAGTCTGTAGAGTCAAGTGAAAGCAAGTTTATTAAGAAAGTAAAGGAAAAGGCTGGGTGCAGTGGCTCCTGCCTGTAATCCCAGCACTTTTGGAGGCTGAGGCAGGTGGATCACGAGATCAGGAGTTCCGACCAGCCTGATCAACATAGTGACACCTCATATCTACTAAAAATACAAAAATTAGCAGTGGATGGTTGTGTGTACCTGTAACCCCAGCTACTCAGGAGGCTCAGGCAGGAGAATTGCTTGAACCTGGAAGGTCTCTATGAAGTGAATGCAGTGAAAATGATGCTGTGAGGCTTCCCAGTCTAAGTTAGAGGAATTTTTGTTCCAGGATCCAGCTGTTTGCTGAGCTCAAGTGCCAGCCAGTTAAGGAAGAGGCCCTCAAGGCCATCCCACTGCGGCCATCATCTGACTATAATCACATGGGGCTCTCAGTGAGAACTGAGCCATTCAACCCAGATTCATATATTTTCAAGGTGTCCTTGGAAAGGAGAGAGAGAGAGAGAGAGAACCAGGCAAACATACACCTGTTCCCAGCTGCCCACGCCTGGAAGTGACACTCTTCATTTCTGCCCCATTTGGATGCAAGGAGACTGAGAAACATAGTTTAGCTCTGTGTCTGAGAAGAGGAAATTAGTTTGTGATATCTAGCCAGTCTCTACCACGTACAACCAACCCAAAAAATGAAAAAAGAAGCCGGACACAGTGGCACATACCTGTAGTCCCAGTTACTCAGGAGGCTGAGGCTGGAGGATCGCTTGAGCCAGGAGTTCTGGGCTGTAGTGTGCTATGCCGATCAGGTGTCCACACTAAGTTTGGCATCAATATGGTGACCTCCCGGGAGCGGGGGACCACCAGGTTGCCTAAGGAGGGGTGAACCGGCCCAGGTCGGAAACGGAGCAGGTCAAAACTCCCGTGCTGATCAGTAGTGGGATCATGCCTGTGAATAGCCACTGCACTCCAGTCTGG
>CAUYOR010100585.1:0-15360 GCA_963573925.1 Callimico goeldii
CCTGTAATCCCAGCACTTTGGGAGGCCGAGGCAGGTGGATCACGAGGTCAAGAGATCGAGACCATCCTGGTCAACATGGTGAAACCCCGTCTCTACTAATAATACAAAAAATTAGCTGGGCATGGTGGCATGTGCCTGTAATCCCACCTACTCAGGAGGCTGAGGCAGGAGAATCGCTTGAACCCAGGAGGTGGAGGTTGCGGTGAGCTGAGATTGTGCCATTGCACTCCAGCCTGGGTAACGCGCGAAACTCCATATCAAAAAAAAAAAAAAAAAAAAAAAAGATTTGTAACATTTTGTGAGAAAGGTATCTCAAAACCAGTTTAATTAGCATTTTTCTTTCTTATTTTTTTTTTTAGGGACAGGGTCTTGCTCTGTCTCCCAGGCTGGAATGCAGTAGTACAGTCATAGCTCACTGCACCCTTAAACTCCCATAATCAAGTGATCCTCCCACCTCAGCTTCCTGAGTAGCTGAGACTATAGGTGCATGCCACCATGCCCGGCTAATTTTTAAATTTTTTTGTAGACATGGGGTCCCACTGTGTTGCTCAGGCTGGTCTCAAATTTCTGGGCTCAAATGATTCTCCTGCCTCAGCTTCCTGAGTAGCTGGGACTATAGGACACAGCACCATGACAGGGTAATACAGTTGAAATTTTAAAATACAGATGCTTCTCAACCTACAACAGGGCCACATCCTGATAAACCCATCATAAGTTAAACAAACTGTATATCAAACATGCATTTAATCCTGACAACACAGCAGTTGGTTCCCAACTTATGATGATTCAATCTACATTTTTTCAACATTTATAATGGTGTGAAAGCAACAGGCATTTAGTATAAATGGTAACCGCATTATAAGTTATAAGGAGCTCCTCGACTTACAATAAGGTTACTCCCCAATAAATACATCATAAAGTCAAAAATTCCTAGGTCAAACCATCCCTCATAAGTCAGGGAGTGCCTGCGTAAAGCTTTTAATAGATCATTTAAAAAAACACTCTTAAAATCACATTTGCCTACTAACTTGCAGTTTACTTGATGTAACCTTCAGGAAACTTACCAGACACATAAGACTGTCACGTTCCTGGGTTACAGTCTCTGCCAGGCCAACAAGGTTTGCCAGGTACTGGTGAGCAGACATCTCATTCCCCATGGCTTTTTCCACCTGCTTTTTGAGGACCTCAATTTTCTTCTGAGATTTCCTAGAGAGTTACCCCAAATGGTAGAACAAAAAAACCCATTAGTTTACATGGCTAGGGCATGGTGAATATCTGTATTACAAAAACAGCAAGTATGTCGGCATTTAAATGCTATTCTTCAGCAACCTAAATCTTCAATTAAGTTTCACGGTGAGAAGAGGTAACTGAATTTAATTTGAAACTGAGCATAATCAGTGACACCAACTCTCAAGTTAATAGGAGGAGTTCCAAATGTCTAACAACGAATAAGCTCATTAAATTATATATATATATATACATATATAGTTTGTTTGTTTGTTTTTTGAGACATAGTCTTGCTCTGTTGCCCAGGCTGGAGTGCAGTGGCCTGATCACAGCTCACTGCAACCTCCACCTCCCAGGTTCAAGTGATTCTCATGCCTCACCCTCCTGATTACTCAGCTGGGATTACAGGCACCACCAATAGTCATATGATAACCCTAAGACTCAAAGTTTTCCTAACCATGTCCCAAAAGTCTACTTTGGGATTACTGGATCCAATTACTAGATTACTGGCCAGCTAATTTTCTGTATTTTTTTTTTTAAGTAGCCATGGTTGCTGCTGGCCAGGCTGGTCTTGAACTCCTGACCTCAAGTGATCTGCCCGTCTCAGCTTCACAAAGTGCTGGGATTACAGGCATGAGTCACTGCACCTGCCTATAGGCTCATTACATATTATTCTATTAACTTTCTGGCTCATGTTCTAAAAGGAAATGTTGGTTAACGTTGGTTAACAGGGGCCAGGCGCGGTGGCTCATGCCTGTAATCCCAGCATTTGGGAGGCTGAGGCAGGTGGATCACGAGGTCAAGACATCGAGACCATCCTGGTCAACATGGTGAAACCCCTTCTCTACTAAAAATACAAAAAAAAAATTAGCTGGGCATGGCGGTGCGTGCCTGTAATCCCAGCTACTCAGGAGGCTGAGGCAGGAGAATTGCCTGAACCCAGGAGGCGGAGGTTGCGGTGAGCCGAGATCGCGCCATTGCACTCCAGCCTGGGTAATAAGCGTGAAACTCCGTCTCAAAAAAAAAATAAATAAATAAAGGCTGCCTATATTATTTCAAACAATACAGGCAGCCTTTTAAATATATGTTTAATTATTATTAAATGTGTTAATTATTAAACATGTTTATTAAACATGTTACTATATGTTTAAATACTAAATGTTATTTTAAATATAAAATCAACATTTCTACAGATTTACTCTGCCATCACTAATTTTCTTTCATATCCTTCAAAATAAATAACACCTGTAGTTGTTTATGGTAGAAAAGGTGCTTTATTTTACATATCATTGGTACACAATACATAAAACTGCCTAAAATCAGTCTTGGAAAACACAACAGTCAGTCAGTTACACCTTAAAGGGTCAAAGACCAAGTCTATTTTGCAATCTACTTCATTTATGATCAAATGACTACAATTTTAAATACTAATAATCTCTTCAAATCCAATGTTACAAATGATTTTTATGTTACAAGGGCTGTAATTTTTTAAAATAAAAATATCTTTAACTATAGTAGACCTTATTTCTAATCAGAATGAATCTTTGCTAGTCTACAAGTCTTTGACATAATAGATCAACAGTTTCACCTTCCTATAGATAACTGTGTAATTGAGTAAGGCAGGGGTCCTTCATACATGCAATCAGATTATTTCAATTAAAAAAATGCAGATAAAGTTGTTTATATATATCCTATGTCTAATTAAGTTGACAAAGAAGTTTATTAAACTAAAATGAAGCCAATATGATATTTTAGAAAATATAATTCTGAGAGCATGCAGCATCAAAAATATTTTTACTACTTATGAGAGCCAGAGTTGCAGAACATGGAAGAGGGCTGGCACAAAGTCTTGTTACATCTGAATTGCTTATCCAACTGGGAAGAGTAAAGAAAGTAATTTAACTCAGTGCAAATCCTATGAAAAATATCTGCATGATATAGCCTACTGCTACACAAAGGGATCTTCACTTAGAAAATGTGCAAATCATAAGAAGCTAAATGCACTTCTCTTGCTGTTTACTCCAATTCTGTCTATTCATTGACACACACAGCTCTAAGATCTCTTAACTACCAATTTTGTCAAAGCCACGGATATTTCTTAATGGCATTTTTCAGTCACCAATCCCTTATCACAGAGATGAGTATGACTGGTGCTTAAGGTACAAATTCCAAAAAAAAAAAAAAAAAAAAAAATAATCAGGGCTAATTCTCAGGGCAAAAACATTTATAATTTTAACAAATCCCCCAGTATAGAAAGACTTCTTCCCTCTAAAAAGTAAGTCATATGTTAGAACCACAGGTTCAGAATCACCTCCTGGTTCAGAACACTGGAGAGTTTTAAGCAGAGTAAACTGAATCAAATACTAAATAGGTATAAATGTGCATATGCAAACAAATATTCTATCCTTTGCTTAAAATCAACTTATTCCTCATCATTAGAAGTGCTTCAAGATGCCCGTTGTTAATTAATGCAGAGAAGAAGAGGTTAAAAGCCAAACTTTTCCTATTAAAGCATAGATCTTTAAAATAATTGGGCTTGAAACATACACTTTTAGTATAACTTTCCATTCTTACTCTTTTTATAATTAAGTATACACACATACACGACAAACCCTAATATTTAATATGTGCAAAATTGCTTATCATGTATTTTAACTTTGGTTAAGTATTTGTTTAGCCAATATCAGACACATTACAGAAGCTAGACAAATGATTACAAATATAATAATGAGGTAAGTTAAAATTCTACTAGTGCAAAAAGCAAGCATATGCCAAAAGCAAAGCATATGAATTAAACAAATGCAGAATGAAGCTCTCACCAAGGGCGTTGCTGGGATAACAAACCAGAGAAGCTCCTTGTAAACATTGTAAAGTACACATTTAAAGAGTAAAGATTCATACAGCCACAAAAAGGTATTCTGACAACACCATAGTAGTGCATTTATTTTATCTTTAGAGTTTGGAAACCACTCATCATGTATCTAACAATTTGCATATTTTCTTCAAGAGAAACTTAATTAATGAGACACATTAATTACAAATACTGTAGTATAAAAATCGCAGTTCTTTACAAAAATTATATATTAAAATATTCTATACACTTTAAATTAGTAACTGGAACACACATATATATCAATTCTGCACAATTAAATCCATCTTTGCTGGGGGGGTATTATACATGAAATTTGAGGACATAGCTACTCAGTCAACCTAAACTGGCATAAGGTTATATGATATTAAAAAAAGATAGAACTGTGCCCCTGCAGTTGCTGAAGCTCTTAGTTTGAAATATTTTTTCTGCAATTATTGCTCTGTATATTAATTCCAGATTTAAATAGGCAGTGGAACCATGAAATTCCTAAAAGGTTTAAAACAAGTTAACCTATAGCAGAGTGTTTATTATGCCTATCTGTATCTTTAAGGTTGTAATGGAACCTGAGTTAGCTGTCTAATGCTTATATTTTCATAGTAAAAAAGTTTATACAATTTCAAGGTAAAAACAATGCAAAAATAAAACATTTAGAGCATTTACAAAAATCTTACAAATGTTTAAAACACTATTTTAAAACTTGTGTCCTGTTAAGGTGCCTGTTTCTTCCTGCAATAGGAGGATATATACTTTAATTTTGAATTTTATGAAGATTTTAATTTTAGCAAAAGTAAAATCAGAGCCATTAAGACAGATGAAAATGTTCAGGGATATCCTTCTTCTACTAAAAACACAAAACTTTAGTGCTGAATGTGACCTTAAAGGTAAACTGTTTTAACTCCCTCATCTGTTATGAGAAAAATGACGGCCAGGTAAGTTAAGTGCTTTGGCCAAAAATATATTCAAATATATTGGCATGGTAGGAATCAAGGAAACTCATTGTTCTTTTTGTATTTTACCATAATTCTTGGAAAATAATAAAAAGTCAAATGCAGTTTCTAAACTTGCCTCCTTCTTTTTTAGTTTCT
Organism: Callimico goeldii; assembly: GCA_963573925.1. Lineage (NCBI taxonomy): Eukaryota > Metazoa > Chordata > Mammalia > Primates > Cebidae > Callimico > Callimico goeldii. The sequence goes on from CAUYOR010100585.1 coordinate 5,185, forward strand.
TAAGCTCTGTGCTAACTGTAAACAAAGAAAGGAATCAAATGACTACTGGAATTATTATAGTATCACACATATTATCCAAAAGAAGAGAGTTGTTAGAGGAACACTGCTCATATAGAATAAAGATAGAGGGAGTACTCAAAGATGGGACATTTACATTATAGAGAACATTTACTATATAAGACAGCATAGCATACAACAGCCAGTTACTAGAATCATCTCAATAACTCTAGAATGACTGGGTTACATAGCCTTTATAAAAGATATTGGGGTAATAAAGCTTTCTAGCTTTTATCTTAATTTCACTGTTTTTCTTTATAAAAGAGCTATATCTGTAAGGAAAAACTCATATACTAATTTTCAGAAAGTCTTTGCTTCTTTTCTTTTATTTGGATCTAGAATTCAGCAAATACATTTTACGAACAATTTACAAACTCAAGTTCATAACTGCTGGAAATACAGTCAGAGAATACTCTTTTAAATGACAAATCTTCATAACCAGTTACTAATAAATAATCATCATCACAATAGATAGTTTCAGTAAAAAAAATTCAATTTAAAGGTGCTTTCTTATTGTTACCTTGAAGCCACCGAACTTGTGTAGCTGGTCCATATCCCTTTTCATTCTTTGCTGATATCCTGAACACAATGGCAGGCCTGGATGTATAATCAATATGTGCATTTGCAAGTTGCCCAGCAGTTACTATACATGATGTCTTAAGACCACAATAAATCCTCATGAACACAAGTTGATTTGGATTATCTTGTATCTGTGATGTGCGGATAGCCAAGTAGGCTGAATATTCCAAAATGTTTCCAGAAGGTGAAGTTGGAGGTTCCCAGGAAAGGTGAATACCTTCAACATTCTTGAAGAGTGGGGAAAAAACAGGTTAAAGATTCTTAAGTTTCCTCTGTTATCATTTATTATGTTGAGTCTATCTTTAGACTACAAAACGCTCATTTTTGCTAAAGTAATTGCATTTGATGTTAGACCTTTTATTACTGGTTTTAAAACCTATCTCATTTGGATCTACAATGTTTAATTCATGCTTGCTTTTCAAAAAAGCATTTTACAGATGGGAAACTGAGTCTAAGAGAGATTAAACACAACTAGGCTTAAATGTCTGCCTGTAATATCCCAAACCGGGGTTTTTTCTTTCCTAAATACAGACCTTTTCTTCTCTAGGGAGGAACAGGACATTAGGATAAAACATAATCCAGTTTTGAATGTTCTATTAAAATTCTCCAGCCAAATGTTTTTGTTCCATAATATCAAGAACAAATTTAAAAGCATACCCGATTTCTCTGCCTTTCTATGATTTGGATGCTGTAATTTTGCTTGAAATCACATGGACACATAGAGGGAGACAACACACACTGGGTCCTATCGGAGAGTGGAGGGTAGGAGGAGGGAGATCAGGAAAAATAACTAATGGGTACTAAGCTTAATACCTGGGTGATGAAATAATGTGCACAACAAACCACCATGACACACATTTACCTTTGTAACAAACCTGCACATGCACCCCTGAACTTAAAAGTTAAAAAAGTAATTGATTAGCAAAAGTTACTTTTTAAACTTTTAATCCATCCTTTTAGATATCTCTCATTTCATGAGATGTGAACAAGAATTTCTAAACTGACAGTTTATTTCACATATGAAATTTCAAATAATTTAAAATCACCAACAAGTCTTGACCCAATGTCTTACCTTTGAAATTCTGACTGCAGAAGGAGCTCCAGGAAAACCAGGAATACAAGTTTTAAATTCACTGATTTTGCTGAAAGGACCTATCCCACAACCATTGATTGCAGCAACCCTGAATCTGTATCCTGTGCCTGGAACAAGATCTTGTTTCTTAAGCAAGCTGTAGTCAGGTGCATCCGCATTTCCTACCTAAAATGTAGTATATACAAAAGTCAAAGAAAAGATACAACTAATATTGCTAACATTTTTAAATTATTCAATTTTTATTCAATAAAAAAACTTTCAAAGAATAAACTGCAAAATAAATAAATAAATAAATTGCGTTTTAAGGTTCTGGTTCACATTTATCTCCTTCTCTCTCACATAGAATGAACCCTCCAATAGAGAAGCAACTAAGTCCATAAATCTGTGATCCTTAACCAGAGGGAACATTCTTTCCACTTGAGAATCACTGATAATACAGAGAAATGTAAGAGCATTCTGCATGTAAACAATGTGAAAGTAGAAAAAAGCTGACAACCACTATAAACAAAGTAACAATTATCCCATCATCATGTAAACTTTGAAGCAGCAAGCAATCTCAGAAGATATGCTGTCAAATAATAGTTTGGCCAGGAACAATATCCTTTAGAGACAGGCAGGCAAGATTGACAGAAAAGGAGTGCCTAGTAAGTAGTAAAGAGTGTTTTAAAAGATCATTAGATTATATACTCGAGGTAGGAAGATAATAATAGCATTTACAACTTTCAAACAGTTTTTCCATATTCTCCCTAATTCCCCCAGTTAGACAGAGTGCCACTGTGTTACCCTACTTTAAGGGAGCTACGTCACCTCTATTTTACAGATAAGGAAACTAAGTCAAAGAGAGATTAAACAAGTTGACTTTCCAAGATCACACTGCTGAATACTGGAACTAGTAATTAATTCAAACCTGTTTACCAGCTCTAAATTTTAGGCGATTTTTTTTTCTTTTAGGAAAAATCAGATAGCTACTAGGCCCTTAGACACAGACATGTCTTTATTTATATATGAAATCCAAGTAGAGTGAGAAATTTCAGTGGGCATAATACTAATTATTAACTAGAATTTCTATTTTTGTCAAGAATTAGAAAAATTCTGTATGAAAAAGAGGGATGGATACAAGGAGTAACAGTAGTGAAACTAAATATATATATATATTTATGTTATAATCCCCATTTGTGCATATCTTCAGGAGATTCAAAATGAACATCTATTTCCTTGGCGATTCTCTCTCAGAAAGCCTTGACCTCCTGGCTCACGTGATCCTCCTACCTCAGCCTCCCAAGTAGTTGGGATCAGAGGCACGTACCATGCCCAGCAAATTTCTTTATTTTTTGTAAGACAGGATCTAGCCATGTTGCCCAGGCTGGTCTCGAACTCCTGGGCTCAAGCTCCTCCCACTTTGGCCTTCCAAAGTACTGGGATTACAGGCATGAGTCACTGCACCTGGCCTTCACAAAAAAAAAAAAATTCAATGTGCTTTGGACCTGTTATCTATTTAATAATTCTTAGAAGGTTAAATGTATAATTTACATATATATATATATAAAATATCTCATATATGTATATGAGGTCCTCTTTATAGGGTTTCTGAATTAAGGGAACATTAGATTGCATTTAATAGCATATCAGGGCTTTTAGATTTTTTTTAATTTTAAAATCATGAATAAATTTTTTTTCAATAGAAAAAAACAGCTCCATTCTCTAGACACACTGGTTAACAAAATTAAGAGATATTTCAAAAAATTCATATCTGTGCTAGATTATTTATGACTGAAAACCCAGCTCATTGGCTGGGTAGAGTGGCTCATACCTGTAATCCTAGCACTTTGGGAGGCTGAGGCAGAAGGATCACTTGAGCCCAGGAGTTCTAGACCAACCTGGGCAACATGGCAAAACCCAGTCTCTACAAAAATTAGCTGATCAGGGTGGCTTGTCCCTGTAGTCCTAGCTACTCAGGAAGCAGAGGTGTGAGGATCCCTTAAGCCCAGGATGTTGAGGCTACAGTGGGCTCTGATCACAACACTGCACTCCAGCCTGGGTGACAGAGCAAGACCCTGTCTCAAACAAACAACCCTCCAGCTCAGTGACTGTATAAGTTTTTTTTTTTTTAATTTAGAGATAGGTACTGTTATGTTGAAAGGCTAGAACACAGTGGCTATTCACAGATGCAGTCTTACTGCATTGTAGCCTCAAACTCCTGAGCTCAAGCAATCCTCCTGACTTAGCCTCCTGAGTAGCTGGGACTGCAGGCATGCTCCACCACACCTGGTTCTAAGATTTTTTAAATGACATGCTTGTGATGTAGTCTATATACAAAGGGCCTTAACAAAGAATACAATGTAACTTGGTAATATGATTTGATCTGTGTACCCACTAAATCTCAGGTAGAATTGTAATCCCTAGTGTTAGAGGTAGGACCTGGTGGGAGGTGACTGGATCATAGGGGCAGAGTTCTCATGAATGGTTTAGCACCATCCCCCCTTAGTATTATATAGTGAGTTCTCATAAGATCTGGTTTAAAAGTGTGTGGCACCTCTCCACCCTAACCCACTGCTCCTGTTCCAGCCATGTAAGAAATGCCTACTTTCCTTCACCTTCTGCCATGATTTGAAATTTCCTGAGGCCTCCCCAGAAGCTGAACAGATGCCAGCATCATGCTTCCTGTACAGCCTATGGAACCTTGAGCCAATTAAACCTCTTTTCTTTATAAATTATCCAGTCTCAGGTATTTCTCTACAGCAATGTGAGAACAGCCTAATACATTTGGTGTATAGAATTCACAATTATATAGATTGTAGATGGATCCCAATTTTACTCATTCAAGTGACCAGAATCAGGGTTCTAAAAAAAAAAATCTCATTCTCAATTATAATTATTTTTTCCTTTCCCTTTCTAAGTTTTTGGTACAGAAAAATCTCATCCTTGAGGTTTATAATTCACAAGGCAGAAAATATATCAATACCTACCTTTGAGATGCTTTGTTTCCCTTTTGGCAGCAAATAAAACTGGCTCACCAAAGCTGTATTATTTTTAAAAATTCCCACATCACACCATTGTCGTTCTCCTCCTTTCATTGTGGCCACTGGATTTGAAGGAGTCTCTTTCTAATCACAGAGAAAGAAAAATTTATGAAGACTCTTATTGAATATATGAAAAATTTCAATATTTAATAAGTTCATGCAGTGATCTACAAGTAGGTATTTGGATAAACACCACAACATTAACAACTCATAAGTAAATAAAGTCTTAACAGATTAGGTCAACTGACAGTGAAACAGGGATGCCAATTCAAACACATGAGTGACAGGCATTCTCCAAGTCAGTAGCTCTGTACTATCAACCTAGCTGGAGTTAGCATGCTTTCCAATCAGTGATATGTTAAAATGCCAGCTATTTTATAGAACATTGTCATTTCAGAGACTCTCTCAGAAAATGTAATTCCTTTAGTGTAACATTACAACTTGCTCCAGAAGGAGCAAATAAAAATTCATTCCAAGCTGGCTCATTTCTAGATCCAAAAACAAATAGCAAAAATTCAGTGATCTTTGCACTTGAAATACCTGTGATTCTCCAAACCTAAAAGGAGAAAAAATGTTCAAAACTAAAATGCAATTTGAATATTCTTTAGTAATACTAAAGAGGAGTAGATTAAACAGTTTTACATTTTTTATCCTGTTTTAAAACAAATAAACTTCCTCTACCTTAAGCTACTTTTAGTGGTAAGTGAATTATACTTATCCCTGGAACTAACCTTTTAAAGCCATCTTCTTATAAATGAGACACTGTTTCCAGAAGCTCAAAACAAATGTGCACTTCAGTTATTTATTTCTGTCTTAAATATATAACAGCAGAGGTACATGCTTATAATTCACATTTTTTTTTAATATTTAGGCTATCATACATGACAAAGTGAGCTAACTAGAAGAGTCTTTAAAGTTAAAAAAAAAAAGTAATAGCTTTAAACTTGTTTTCATTTCTTAAAGTTGTAAAAACTCTCTCCAACAACTTTTATAAAACAACTGGCTCCAACTCAAATAACAAATACAATTCTGGCTGATGCACGGCAAAACAGACTCAAGAGGAAAAAAACTCATTTTAGTAATCCTTCTCTGAGAAGAGTCTAAAAGCACTAGGACTTAACATTCTGGAAAGATGAAAGCTAATAAAGGTAAATATATGGTCAAAATCTGTAAAGTCATGATTGAAAGGAAACAAAGACTAAAGAGAATTCTTAAAGATTCTAAAAGTTAAATTTAGGTCAAATGAAAACTCTTGCTCACAGAAATAAAGTTGAAATTACTAATAAAAAATAACTAAAAAAAAACTTCAAAGAGTATATATATATGTATGTATTATCCTTATATTTATCTAATTAAGACAATCTTGGTATATTTGTAAGGCACTTTCCTGACATTTTAAGTTTGGTGCCAGGCAGACCAAATTTGGCCTTAGGTAAAATAACCAAATATCAGAGATTATTGGGCTACCCTACATTTATATCAATCCAGTATTGCAATATTCCATTGTGTTTCTATTAAGTAGCTAGCAATACAGCCATTCAAGTTTTATGTTCTATAACACATCCTATCTTTTAACTATTAATGTAATTTACATAGATATACACATATATGTATGTATACATACATATATACATATATACGTTTCTGATTATAAAAATAACATTGCATTATAGAAAAATACAAAAAGTATAAAGAAGAAAGTAAAAATTATCTGTCCCCCACCTGGATTTTAGAGTGGTTATGTGTGGATACATGTGAGAGTATAAATATATGAACTACATGTATTTTTTAACAAAATTGGGAACACAAGACATATGTTGTTTTTTATAGAGCGTTTTCACTAAAAAGTATACTGTTAATATTTTCCTATTCAATCATTTATTTCTAAATTTATGTCGATTCATTAATGAAACCTAAGAATCTTTTAATGACATTATTTAGAAGTTGCTCAGCATTTAAAAGTACATAATCATGTGTAAACATGCATCATCACCAGGTCATGTACTTACAAAAAACGGTGTTGCGGCAGCATGCGTCTCTACACGGCTGATCTTCGTTGCAGGCAGTGCATATTCATCAACTAAAAATTAAACAATCAGATAAGACTTACATAATCACTTATCAGACAGATACATTAAAATATAATTTTTAAATATATATTTAACACCCCCAATCTGTAAACTCAAAAATGGCTAAGACAGCAACTTTTATGTTATGTGCATTTTATCACAATAAAAAAAAAGCTGGAGGGTATTATGCTATTATTTACAATAAGTAGTAATATTGACCCTTTAACTCAAAAAATTCATATACTTCATTTTTCAAGGGTTTGATGACTAGCTAGAACTTCAGAGAATGTTTACTGAAGATGCAATACAATTCCTATTATAAAAGAATAAGAATTTGTCAAATTAGAAATCAAGCGAGTTGGAAGAATTGTTAATACGCAGTCTAGAACTAATCTTGTCTAAAAAAAAAACTTTGCTAAATGTATTCACAGTAGGAAAGACACATTCTGACTGTATTTCAATAGTGTGCACTAGTCTAAATGTTTTATGCAAAGAATATTTTATAAAATAATTTTAACTGAAATGTTTTATCTGTTTACATATGATTCATTCCAAGATGAAATGCAATTCCCATCTAAGACAAGTAAGTCTGATGAATCTATATACATAAATGGTTCAAAATACAGTATGTGAAACACATTTCAAACCTTCAGATTTGGTACTGAATGTTGTTAGTGAAGTTTCATCTTTAACAACTGCCCCATTTGTACTGGATGATTCAGTTTTAATGGTCTGCTGGGTTACCATAATTTGTGTGCTGGAAACAGTACTGGATACAGAAGTTTCAGGAATTACTGTTCTTACATCCAGGCAACTACTTAGAACACCTACATTTGCTGAAGAGTGAGGACCTAAAATAAAAGGGAAAAGGTAACTATTAATATGATATCTGCAGATAGTTGTTGTGTCTTATAGTTCTTGTCATATGATTCTTTGCACTTTCAGTTTTAAAATCATACATGAGCACCACAAATGGCATTAGTATGAATTAGCCATTAGGCATAAAATATTTAGAAAAATAAAGTGCATTATATCCATAATGTATATCTAACTTTTTACCTTCCTCGTTCATTGCAAACATTGAACTATTGGTCTCAAACTTTCCACTAAATCAAATGGCTTTCCCCTTCATTTCAGAAAAAAAAAAATTAGAGGTCATTCAGCTTGAATTATCTCAATTTTCTGCCTTCTCTGGCCACAAACTGGAATTGTACTAATAATTATGCTCATTCTCCCTGTCTTCTTTTCCATTGCAGAAGATACACTGACCTCTCTCCTAAAAAATCCAAATGTATTTTCCCGTATTCTTGGTCCCATTCCTTCCCCTATGTGTTGGGACCTTCATTCATCAATCATTCCTCTCTCTTCAGGGTTTTCAGATTCTTTTGCCAGTAGTTTTTAGCCCTTGGCCCATAAACATCACCAAATCTCTGAAGCAAACAACATACCTCTTTGTTTACCCAACAATTTCCACCAATTACCCTCTCCCCTTACTAATTCCCTTCAGAGCAGTTAATACTTCCTTGATCTCCCCAAAATTTGGTTTCTAGCACACTACTCTAATAAAATAGTTCTGGCAAACATCAATGATTTCTAGGGGATATTTTTAAATTTTCATTTACTTGACTTTTCTGCAATGTAAACAATGCTGACCACATACTCCTTTTTGAAGCTGTTTTTTTTTCTATGACATATAATTCATTCATTCCACAACATGCCTCATGAACTTAAGCCTTCTTCTTGTCGCCCTTTACATATTTTTCTGTGTGTTAAATACCATTCACAAATCCATACATATGTCCAGGCATGGTACCAGATGCTAGGAATCTAGCAGTGAACAAATCAATGAGATTCTTGCTCTTTTGGAGATTACATTTAAAAACTCTAAATTTCTATTTCTAGCCTAGCACTGCCTTCTACCTAAGTATCCAACTGCCCATTAGAAATCTTTACCAGTATATTCCTGAAGTGCCTCAAAAACAGAGTTCAAATTTAAACCTATCTTTTCCAAAATCTGTTCTTACTCCTGTATTTCCTAATTTGATAAAGATATCATTATCTTCATGAAGAGTATCATTGATGAAGAGTATCATTATCTATTCTCAGGGCCAACTCAAAAAACTGGGAGTCATATTCAACTCATTTTTATTTCTCATATACAACCAGTTGTCAAGTCTAATAGATGACACCTTCTAAAAGTCTTTTTTTTTCTTTCATTCTTTTCTAAAAGTCTTTTAAATGATGAATTCTCTCCTTTCCATTTCAGACACTGCTTTAGTCTTTATGTATCTCCTGGAGTCAGCTACTGCTTTAGTCTCTGTATATCTTCTTGAGTCCTAAAAGAATCCCTAACAAGTCTCCTAATCATTTCCAAATATAGTTCTTCCTGATGGTGAGGCTATTCTTAAAAAAACCAAAAAAACAAAAAAAAACCTTGCCTCATTTAAATTCCATAGCTCATAACTAATCATTACTATTCAGGTAACTGCTTACTTAGTATTTTAGCATCATTCTAACCAGGTTGAATATGATAGTTTTTTGCTATTAGGAAAATGAATCAAAACTGTACATTTACTTATTCAATGACTATTAAATTCCCTACTGATTTTATAAAAAGCTTTAGTTTAAAATGTCAGTCATATACCTTCATTTTTCCTTAGCATATCCACCATACAACTATTATGATTAGAAGCATTAGATGCCAAGGATGGATATAAAATGGCATTAGAATCCGTCAGTGCTTTAAAGTCTGGTTTGTTTTTCACTGAAGTTTCTTTCATGGCTGTTTGTTCAGTTTTTGCACTGTTTACTGCATCACTGACCTATAAGAAACATAACAGATTACTGAAGTAAGCAACAGTCAATGAAATAAAAATACATGTAAAAAGCAAGCAAAACAATTTACAACTTAAATATTTTTTATTAAAATATAAAATACCTACAAATTACATTATTAATTTCTACAGGATTATTTGTTAATTTTATAACAGTTTTTAAGAAAACAATTTCTTTTCACTTAATTTCCATGCTCAAAAGATCAGTTTTGAAGAGGAAAGGGAGAGTATATTTTGAGGAAAAAATATCTACATTTTTATAGGTGGTAGCTAGTATCACAAGCAAATACAAATATAACATAGAAGAGAACACAAAAGCTACTGAGTTTAATATTCTGGTCAAATTTTCTTAAAGGGCAGACACGTGTACTAAAAATATGATAGGGCGGATCCAAGATGGCCGACCGCTAACATCTCGGGATTTTAGCTCTCAGGGAAGGCGCGGAGAACTAGAGGAAACCACACTTTCAGACAAATTCTGGTCTCTCAAGGAGCAGATTTCCAGTGGAAGAATCACACGGGAC